>WELB01000259.1:34848-72023 GCA_009602725.1 Spirogloea muscicola | reverse complement strand
CGGGGAAGAGGCTGGGCCGCGCCGCGCCCGCCGGCGGCGGCGGCGGCGGCTCGGGCGCCATGGCCGCGAGCGAGCAGGCGAGCAGCGGCTCCTGAGGCGGAGTGACCAGACGAGGCGCGCAGTGCTCGTGGCGGAGCCGTTTCGTTTCGTTTGCCTGCATGGACCGAGGCCACGCAGGGCACCCAGGCCCTCAATGCACCCTCCATTTCCCTGACCGAGAGGGTAGGAATGTGCTCCCAAGCTGGGGACGACGACTGCGAAAGTCCAGCAACCAAAATGGGCAAGGCCCGACGAAGAGAAAGGCCCGGACTGTGCAAACCCGCGCAGCTTTGCAAGTGGCCACCACGTCTGGATGCACCTGGTCAGCAGCCGCAAGTCAGCCGCGCAGCTCTCAGAGCGATCCCCTTGTCAATGGCTACAAGCGGCAATCAGAGCACAGCCAGCTCGCAGGTGCTGCAGCACCCCTAGAAGACAGGCTTGGGGAGGCCAAGGAGGCGTTATATGGCCGGGTGGAAGACCTCGCCCGTCATCCGCAGGGCGTCGTATAGTGGAAGAGCCATGAGCCAGGAAGGCGCGCAAGGTGAGGACGCCGACTGCAGTCGTGCATGTCCAGGAGGAGCCGCAACGTAATCACGGAGGTTGCCTTGTCAAGCTCGGCCACATAGCACACAGCCCTTTTTTTTTAGGACAAGGGGCTGGTTACCGTGGCAAAGCCCAGAAGCGGCAGCCACAGCGCTGCTGCCAACAAGTGCACTGCAAAAGCCTGGAACCACTGAAGCCAGACTACCAGACTTACAGGCGCATGCAGAACAGCTGAGCAAGCAATCCAGCGGCATTGAAGCCGGGCTGCTCACCTGCCTGGCCTTGGCTTCTCATGGTCAAACGACGGGCAAGCCGCTGAGAAAGGCTAGCTACCGAATATGAAATGCCCCGAGAACGTCAATGACCAGCGCAACAAATTCATCGCAGGTAAGGGGGTCCGCAGATGAGGGCATAGCAGGCAGCGGCCAGTGATGGACAAGGGCCACCGAGGGTGCTGCAAAGAAGCAACAGCTCTTCCAAAGGGGGCCAGGGCTGCCAAGATAGAGTCATCAAGGGAATATGTCAGAGTGGCTCTCACCCCCACTAGTATGGCGCTGGGTTGCGGACAGGTGGTGACGTATGTGGTTCACCGGGGCCTGCACAAACCCTGGACACTCATCGAGATTGGATGATCCTGGTGGATGTGCCAATACATTTACCAGCGCGAGTGCGCTTAAATTGCAGGGGAGCTGCGGGAGACCTTCTCCTCCCTCCTGCCGTAAATCCATCTGGAACAACTTTCAGCCCAGCGACCTCCTCTGACGAACAGGGGAGTGTGGCAGGTGGAGAACAGTCCACAACGGCGCCAAGAAGACCATCTGGCGGGCTTTCCCATTCCTTGCCATTCCATTTCAACTCATAGCGCTGGCTTACAACACCGCGTTGAAGGCCAATGCCGCAGCGCACCACGGCGTCCTCATGCGACCTTGGCCTGCAGCAATACAGTCAATGACGACCGGTGCGGGGAAGGGAACCGCTGCCTTCTCTCAACGGGCAGTCTCCAAAGCCTCGTCAACAGATGTAGGTCCAGCCGTGATGGTCGCAGAACCAGGTGAAGATGCAGAAAGTGCCAGAGGAGTTCCAACTTGACGTTGTTGGTCGCTCCAACCTTCATACAGAGGTGCTGAAATGTGATGCCGAAGGCAAGCACCGATCCCGCTGGGCCTTGCTTCAAGCTCAGCAGGTCCGCAGATACGCCGTCTTGCCTGCCAAACGCTCGGTGAAGCAGCCTCCTTGCCCACGCCGTCCACACGCGAGCAGGACGTGCTCCGGCCGCCGCCTCTGGGTCTTGGCGGAGTCCTCCTTCCCTACAACGAGCTACTCCGACCTGATGTCGCTCACTCGAGGGTACTGAGCTTCTCCTCTTCTTTCATATCAGCAGCCGCTTTCTAGTGCGTTGTCGTGTTCGGTAGTGTAGTCCTTTCTCAGAGTACAAGAAGCCCAAGAAGAAGGGGGCCAGGCGAAGCACTAAGGCGAAGCACTAAGAAAGAAGCACACAAGAAGAAACAAAGCATCTACTAACTACTCAGTACTCAGTTTTTCGGTACCTCTTTCTTTGGCATTGTCCATTCTTTTTGGGCTGGCTTTGCCAGCCCTCCTCTCTATGGGCGAGCACTTCTCCCTAAAGCGCTAAGCAGAGGATGGCTGTGACGGCTAGCCCGGAAGATTGAGCTAGTGCCTGAAATTCTTTTTGGACACCTAGGGCGATTGTATTCAGCCTATTGCTCAAAATGCAAGAACAGAACTCCGACCAGGGATCTGCAATGCTACTGGATGTGGAAGCATCGCCAGACCTGGGGTCTGCCAACTCCTGGGGGCTGGCAAGGAAGCGGAAAGTGATGGTCTCGCGTGGATGCCGCTCGTAATTCCGTGCGGGCTGGTTCAGCAGCCGCTTGGCTACTCCAGCAATGCGCGTAATACAAACATCAGAAAGGTAATGTCGACTATGAAGCAAATATACTTTGGTAAGGCATTTCCAAGTGTTTGACTTGTGCATCTAGTGTCTGACTTGTGCATCTCCTTCTGGAGACCAACAAGATTGCTCTCTATGCTGCACAGCTTCGGCGTAGCTCGAAGCAATGAGTCCTGATCAGCTTTGGGCTTGACAAATGACAATAGGACGGCCAGTGTCGCAGTTGGTGTGGTGATGCTCCGGTGCAAGTCCAAGGTCATGGGGCCACCTTTGGAAGCAGTTGGCAGGCAGCGGCAGAGTCGAGAAGCCAGGTGTGCGGCAGGACCCAGGCCCCGCATGCATCTGCCATAGCTCGAGCCTCTGCCTGGGGCCCTCCTGCTGGGAAGAGAATGACCACCCCTCGCTCCTTGCTCTGTGCCCCCATAAGCAAATGCATGCTTGACTTTGTGAAGCCTGCAAAAGCATAAGTCTAAAGGGTACAGAGGCATGGTAACTTGGAGAGCGCTTGGGAAGGCTTGGATCGCTAGTCAATATCGAGACACAATTAGCCCTGTCAGGCATGTTGTCTCCTGTTGTAAAAGAAGAAAATGCACCTCGGAGCCGGTAGACGGTATCGGCCGACGTTGTAGTACCTCCCCGCCGCCCTGGAATACGACTGTGGCCAGATCTGCCTTGCTGGGAGCCTGGAAGTCGCCAACGAAGTGTACCGAAAGGTGCGAGAACAGCTTGCCCTTCTGCACAAGGTGCATTGTTACTCTACTTCACGTGCCCGCCAATGCCAAAGCCTTCGCAGCCACTGCAAGCTTGCCACTATTTCGAGCCAACCAGCTTGTGATGAGCCGAGGAGACATGGTGGTTGAGAGCGACCTTGGAGGAGGTGCGGCCCTGTCTTGGGCCTCCCACCATGTCGTGGATGTCTTTTCGGAGCTCAAAAGGACCCTCCTTCACTGGTCGTCCGGCAGCAGTGCAAGCATCCAGCCCTGTGAAGGAAGTGTGCAGGCCGAGCAGTCTGAAAATTGATACTGGGCCAATCACCATCGAAGTCATGTTGGTAGTTGCTGCCATCGTGCCTTAAAGCGAAAAGAGCAGAGTCTTACAATTCAGGGAAACAATCCATCTGCCATTCAGGATGGCAGTTAGGTACTTAAGCGTCCTCTTAGCTCGCCCATCAGCATCAGTCCCCGTGATAACGTGCGTAACTGAGGCAGTCCAGTCCTTGGCAAGGGTTGCTCCCACCGTGGCCGCAAATGCTGCCAGCTGAGCCTGCATCAGTTGAAAGCATTGCAGATGAGAGATTATGTGACCTAAGTCTGCAGGCGCTGGAAATATGACGCAGCAGATTAGCAAGGGCTTGCCTTTCCAGTGGCGTCAAGGCCTGACCCGCAGAGCACCCACTGCTGCGACACGCCGGAGGACCATACGGCGGGCTCACGCACAATAGCTGCTGCTGGTCTACCTGATGGCCTGCTAAAACAAAGAAAGAGAAAGTCAGCTCCTCTGAGCCGCAGGTGCTCTGGTGTGCTCGGCTTGTCCAGTGCAGGCTGGGTTCGAAGAGGCAATTGCACGCAAGTGATAAAATGGTGGAGCATCCCTAGTCTCAATCCCCTGTATGCTGAACCCTTGGACACTGCACTCAGTCAAGCCGTATTTCAACAGCTTCCTCTGCAGGTCACCTAGCGGCCTTCATCAAGGCATTCCGGTGGCCTTTTCTCCGCTCTGCGTGATCAGGGCACCGCATCACAAAATTCTCCTGCACCACAATCCTTGGTAGCGTCTATCAGGCCCTCACAGACTCGCTAAGAGAGGGCTTTCTGGCCATTGCAGTCGACCCCAGCGCTTAACATGCAACAGTCGGCGGGGGCTGATATCACAAGGAGGGCGGAGCATGCTGACATTGTCAAACGTGCAGGCGGGAATGGAAGCAGCGCAGGCGTAATGGTAAGATCGTCGGCACTTGGCAAGCGCGCAACCCAACGGGGCGCCCCGCTCTCCACACTTGCTGCACCGCAGGCGGTGTGCCCGCGCCAACTCCTCCTTCAGATTCTTCACCAGGTCCCCTTCGAAATAGACATTTGGAGCCCTGCAGCGGCACACCCACAAGTCCAGCAAAGCACGTGAAAGAGTGTGAGAGTGCAGTGATTTAGCATCGAAGTCTGGGCGCTTAGGAATTGGCATGTAGCGAGCAGGCCCCACAAGCGGCACGTACCACTCGAGGCAGAACTCGTGTACGTGCACACCGGCGAGCTGGATGCGCCGCCGGTTCGGCACAGAAGCTTCACCGCGCTCGATGAGCCCCCCGTCCAGGCCCACCTGCTCGAGGGCTCCGGCGACCTGGCCATGGAGCCCGGCAGGGCAGCACTGTCAGCCAGCTCCTGCAGCTGGGCCACCAGAGTGTTGGTGCCTCGACAGCTCGCAGCGCGTCCTGTGCATGTATGTGGCCACCATTGGTGGAACATGTGGGCCACTGCAAGTCGCGTTGGCTATAACAGGCATAGCCATCCAGCAAAACCCACCTCTGAGTCGCCTGCCTTGCCACAGAAGGCACACAGAGGCCCGGAGGTTAACGCCTCCACAACGGCATCATCATCCGAGGCAGCACACTCCTCTGGCTGCTGCAGCGGCCACTTATGCTTCTCCACGCTCTGAGCTTCAGCCTCGTGGGTGTCAGCAGTATGGCCAGGTTCCGGCGGCCTCTCAGACTCAGCCCGGGCACTGGCAAGAGGCGAAGCACGGTCATTGTCGTTCTTCCCGGCAGCTCTAGAGGGGCTCCTGGCGCCAATGAAGCCGGCCAACCAGCCTTTGACGTGCCCAGCAATGGTGGCGGGAGGCTCGTGCACAGGCTCTGGTGCTCTGTCGAGCACTTCTGCCATTGCCGACTTGCAACTCCTCCGTCGGACTGTGCTGCTGGCAGAGCGCTTGCGCTGAACGACGACAGGCCGATCTGGGGTGAGCTGTGCCGGCGCTTCCTGTGAATGGCCATGGGACGGGCTCGGTGTCATTGCACGCGGCCGTGTCTAGCTCTTGCACAGCTCAAAAGCAACTCCTGCCCAAGAAAGCGGTCATTCAGCGGAATGAAGGCGTACGCCTCACCTCCTCGCCCTTGATCACCTCGCCGCCCTCGTCCATCTCACCGGGGTCCCAGAGGTCACTGAACGCAGGGAGCGGGGTCGCGGGCGTCTGCAAGCCCTGCGCCGCGGCGTGGGCGACGGGGGACCCTCCTTCGTCAGCTTCGTCCCTGCACAACTCATCAGTCTCCCTAAGCCAGAAGAGCGCTGGAAGCTTGTCGGCATCGCCACGCGCGGTCGTGGGAGGGCCCCGGCCACCCGTCTTCTCTGCCGAACACGGGTGCAAGGCCCATGCAGTATCGCTCGGGGCCACTCTTTCCGCTTTGCGCTTGGTGCTTCTGGCGCCCAAGGCGGCTGCCGCTTCGGCAGCAGGGAGCTCATCGTCCTCGATCTCGTCCAGGTTCAGGCGTGTCTGCACAGGTGGCGACGCCGCAAGGCCCTGCTGCAGGGCCGCGGGCTTGCCCTCGGTGATGGCTGGTGTCTGCGTGCCCACATCGGCAGGTGCAGCTGCCCGTGGCAGCGCATCTGGCTCCCCGCTGGCACCTCCTTTGGCAGCCCCCGCTGCGCGCAGACTGCCAGCATTCGGTATGGGCGAGCATGGCTTCTCGGCGACATCTGGGCGACATGATCGAATGTCATAACGTGGTCAGTCAGGCGCGCTGTATAGCAAAGCCATCTCGAGCGCCGCTTCTGACACTGACAGCAACACTGGCGTGGCGCAGAGGAGACCTGCGGGGGGCTGCGTGCAGCAGATGTGGAGGCCGGAGGAGGCCTCCATCTGGCGATACGCCGCCACCATGGCGTCCATGCTGGGCGCGCGGCGCACCTCTGCGCCAACGAGAAGGCAGCCATGCTGAGCAGACGACGTGCGTTGGCCGAGTGGCAGGAGGCTCCTGCAATGCGCGACGGCTGGCGGCGACGGATGCCGCGCGAGAGAACGAGGACAGTGGCACTCGCCTCGCTTGGCGGCGAGCAGCTTGCACACCGGGCAGGCGGCCGAGTGCTTCATGCTGCGCTGCAGGCAGTCACTGCGCACAAGCCCAAGGCCACAGTGCTTAGCCGACGCGAATAGGCGCCGCGAGGACGCAGGCAGAAGGCGGGTCGCCGAGGTGGGGCCGGAGGCCAGCGGCAGCGCACCCGCAGAAGCAGTGGTTGCAGGCGAGCAGCACGGCGCCGCGCAGCAGGCCCAGGCTGCACACGCGCGGAAGCCGGTCAAGCGGGCCCGCTGCGGCGGGGCCTGGGCCTGTGACGGCAGCGGCGGCGGCAGCGGTGGCGGCGGCGGCGGCCAGGGCTTAGACGGGGCGCACCAGATGGGGCAGGAGAGGTGCCGCCCGAGGTCCGCCAATGGCGCCGCCGCTGCCGCCTCCGCCGCCGCCATGGCCGCCGCCGCCGCCGCCCCCGCCGCCGCCGCCATCGCCAAGACCCGTCGTTCGAACGTTCGAATGGACGCGGTGCGCGGGCTCGAGCGCGTCAGGGCGGCGAGGNACGCCGGGCGCGGCGGCGGCGGCGGCGGCGGCGGCGGCGGCGGCGCCATGGGGAAGAAGCAGCACAGCAAGGACCGGATGTTCATCACCACGACGGAGTGGGCCGCCGAGTGGGGCGGCGCCAAGAACCGCGACCTGCGCACGCCGTTCAAGCGCCTCCCCTTCTACTGCTGCGCGTGAGCCTCCGCCGCCGCCCCGCCCCCCGCCGCCGCCGCCACCGCCGCCGCAGACTCCGCGCTGACAGCTCCTCCCGCTCGCCCCGCCGCCGCCGCGCTTTTTCCCGCCTCGTGGCGCCTCCTGCAGCCTGTCCTTCACGCCGTTCCAGGACCCCGTGGCCACCGCCGACGGCCACATCTTCGACCTCCTGTGAGCGAGCCGGCCCTTGCGCCGCCCGTCGTCTCAGAGCGGGCCACTGCTGCTGCGCTGCCGGAGGAGCTCATTGTAGTGCGCAGCACCGTGCGCTCGTCGCTGATGCACAGCGGCTTCTGGCGTTTGTTATCCCGGCGGCAGAAACATCGTGCCATACATCCTCAAGTTCGGCAAGGATCCTGTGTCGGGCAAGCCGCTGGCCGCCAAGGACCTCATCAAGCTGCGCTTCTACAAGAACGGCGACGGTGAGCCTCAGCCTGGCAGGACCTAAGACTACTTTCAGCACATAACCTTGCTTCATGCTTGCCTCTCGTGTTTCAAGGCCATGTATGCCTTGATTGCTTCATGCACGCGTCCTGTACGCTCCCTTGAAACAGCTATACCTATGCATCAAAACGATAATTGGTGCCTACGTTGTATCTTCTCGAGAGCACAGGCGAGTACCACTGCCCCGTGCTGCACAAGACGTTCACTGAGTACTCGCACATCGTAGCCGTCAAGACCACCGGCAACGTCTTTTCATACGAGGTGCATACCCACGCCTCCCTGGAAGCTCAGTTGCCGTGGTCCCTTGACTCCTCTTGCACACATCCTGCTACCTATCCAACGCTCCACAGGTGTCAGTAAGGGGCAAGCAGCTTATAAGGCAACGAGGAGCCCCATGAATCACTTGGCGAGCCAAGCATGCCGGTATCTAGCAACAAGCGCTGTCGAGCTGCTTCAAAACTGCTTAGCTCTCTTTCTGATGCTCGCTCTTGGTGGTCTGCAACAGGCAATCCAGGAGCTGAACATCAAGCAGCGCAACTGGAAGGAATTGCTTACAGACGAGCCCTTCACCCGTGAGGATCTGCTCACCATCCAGGTGCAAGTCCTTGCCACATCCGAGACAATGGGCGAGTGAGATGCGTTGCCTGGTCAGATCTGTCGCAGGTGCAGAAATTGAGAAAGTCGTATGCTGGATGTTGTGCATAACAGGACCCCCAGAAGCTGGACGTCAAGGTGCTGACAGACTTTGACCATGTCAAGAAGGGGCTGGAGCTGAAGAGCGATGGTGAGCTTGCTTGCTCTTACACCTTGGCAGGCGTAAGAGCAACAGTGCCCTGCTGCTAGCAAGGCTGAATTTCATGGCTGCACCGATTGCAGCATCTATTGTGTAAAGTATCAAGATGGAGATTAGCCTCAGGGTAAGATGTACATGCTTGAGCACCACTTAAAATACCACTGCTCAATGTTTGTGCAGAGCTGGATAAGGCCAAGGAGGACCCAGCCTTCAACATCAACGTCAGCGATGACGTGCGGCGTATGCTTTCAGAATTGGGCACGGAACGCGCCGCCGAGGCCCTCCGGCTTGGAGGTGGTGGCGGCAAAGCCCGCGAAGAGCGAGCGGCAGCATTGGCTGCACTAGATGTCGCCAAACGAAAGGCAGCAGAGGAGATGGAGAAAGGGGGAGAGGAGGGCGGGCAAAAGAAGAAGGACGAGGCTGAACCGCCACTCCCTATGAGCATCGTGGATGCGGCGTCCGCAGCTCTGAGTGGGACAAGCGCCGCAGCAGCCCGGGGTGCCTCTAGGGACAAGGCTCTTGCCCGTGTGGCAGCTCATGCAGCCGGCGAGCGCGCTCCAGTGGAGGCCAACTCACGCTTGGTGAGTGCTAGGAGCCGAGGCACCTCTCAGCAGAAATACCAAGAGGAAGGGCCTGAGCTCCCTAAGCGCTTGCTCAAGAAAAGCTTGGATGGAGGACTGAATCTTGCGCTCTCTGCCCCCAGGTGAAGAGCCAGTACACCTCTGGCAGGACGTCGCGCTCATTCACGTCCACCGCATACGATGTGGTGACGGAGACAGACTATGAGATGGTGAGAGTGGAGAAGACGCCCAAGAAGAAGGGCTACCTGCGCTTGCACACGTCCATGGGGGACCTCAACCTGGAGCTTCACTGCGATCTGGTCCCTCGTGCCTGCGAAAACTTCCTCACGCTGGCCGAGCAGGGCTACTACGACAACGTCATCTTTCACCGCAACATCAGGTCAGCGTCGTATCATATATCTTGCCGCTTAGGCCAATTGAAGCTAGCATTGCACAGTCTGGCGGATAGGCCTCTAAAGCGAGGTAACCATGGCTGTGCACTTGGAGGGTCTCACTGCTCAAATACTTGCTCAGGAACTTCATGGTGCAAGGTGGGGATCCCACCGGCACGGGTAAAGGTGGAGCATCAATCTGGGGCAAGCCCTTCAAGGACGAGTTCACGTCCAAGTTGACGCACAGTGAACGTGGTGTGCTGTCCATGGCCAACAGTGGCCCCCACAGGTCCAATTTTCCCTCACCTTCACAGCTATAGAAAGCTTAGACTCGATCTCTGCAATCTGTTGAGTTGCTTTGACTGGATCCGAGGGCGTTGCACTTGGTCCTCGAAGGTCTTTCCTTCCAACCACTGAGCTTCGTGCATCATTGAGAATGTCGCAGCAATGGTTCCCAGTTCTTTATTCTCTACAAATCGGCGCCTCATTTGAACTATAAGCACACGGTCTTTGGAAAGGTTGTGGGTGGTCTCGATGTACTATCGGACTTGGAGCGAGTAGCTGTGGATGCTGATGACAGACCCCTGGTATGAGAATGACCTCTCCATCTTTGGTGCTGATGTGTTGGAGACTATCTAGTCTACTTCAATATGAGTGCCGATTCACTGCAAGAGATACAGGACATGGCTAAGATGGTCTGTACCTTCTCTGGACCTGCAGAAAGAAATTAAGATTTTAAAAGTGTCAATATTTACAAACCCGTACACTGAAGTAGACGAGGAGGAGAAGAAGGCCGAGGCTGAGGCTGAAGCTGCCATCAATCATGACGAGAATGTGCGTGCCCTGATTCTCGTTGTGCTACTTAGTCTTTTGGTTTGATTATCTAAGCTGGCGTGAATGCCAGTCCATCTGGTGTCCCTTATTCTAATCATGCGCTTGGATAGTACTATCATGGAGCAAGGGAGCAGGAATACAATGCGAGTGGCAACTGGCCTGATCTCACTAATTTGTCTTGTGCAAATTTCAGGAGAAGATGGGATCGTGGTTTAGCAACCCAAATCAGGACAGCGGACTTGTTGCCCACAAAGCTGGTGTTGGGAAGTATCTAAAGCCTCCAATTTCTGCTCAGAAAAGTGGAGCAACAGCAACCCCGGTCGTGGTCGTGGATTCCACAGAGCAGCCCTTGAAAAGGCGAAAAGAAGTTGCATCCGGGGTTCAGTTCTCCAACTTTTCTGGCTGGTGATTTGGCGTCCCAGTGGCTTCATCTCCGATCCTTGTTTCATTGCTTGAAGTACTCCCTCTGCCGTTCTCTATGTTCTGTCCTTTTCTAGTAGAAAGACTTGATTTACTTTGCCATGGTCCACACCTCTCACTCCATGATCGGGAAGACCATCCCGAAGATGAACACACCATTCATTCTTGGCAATCATAACCTTTCAAGGGAGGGCCAATGAGGTCTACATGGAGAGGCAGAAAATCGAATCCAAGATTGGTTGTTCCAGAGTGCACGAGCCTTCGAAGCTTTACATTGTGATAAGGATCTATACTACTATTTAGATCATCTCTTGCTTCCTTCACGTAATATGCTGTGCCATTAACTACGGTCTTATGAGAGGTGCTAGACTGCTCATTGTATCTCATGTGACATAGGTCAGCCCATCTAGCATCTCCATCACTGCTCTGACTCTGATATATGACTTACAATAGTGGGGAGATTGGGGTTTACCTCATAATTTACACTACGATGTCGAGCTTCCTTGTCTAGCAGGGGAGGACTTCTACACATATGAATCCACTCAATGCAGCTACTGTTGATGTGAAGCAGCTGTTAGCCGTGGCTGCACAACATTCAGGGCCTGAATTTATGGCCACTTGGAGATGAGTGACACTGCACAGGCAGGGTGTGCAGATGTCAATCTGCATTGCTGCAAAGTAATCTGACTGCGATTGAATGGCCTTGCAATGGAGTATGGTCTTTTATCAGCATGCCGAAGAAAACTCAGAGCCTAAAATCAGATCAAAGGAAACCTTCACAGGTGAACCTTCGAGTAGGTCACAAAAGGCATATGCCAATAGTGTAACTACCTTTACAACCCACGGAGAAGCTTCTGACATGAGTGAGCCTTTATCCTGCACTCATCTAGGAAAGACAATGATGTTCAGCTGTGACTGCCTCTCAGCTTCCTCAAATCTGGACTTTTACACTTGACGTGGCTTTTGCAACCTGACATGAACAGAGTGATGCCGGCTTCTTGAGCCCTCGATGTTGTGACTCTGTTTGCAGGAGTTTGCACAGATTGCTATCTCCGTAAAAAGCGACCTAAGTCTAACCTAATGTCTCCTTTCCCTTCTGTAACTGCAGGCGTCTATTGCGTCTATCCTGCAGATTGCTGCATTGCACCGATATAGCTCCTTTGTTTCTAAAGGCACTATTATTCCTTTGGTGGTCCTTTCACCCTTACTATCATGCGAAGGACCTTTCTCATTTGCTATATTCTTTCCCCTTGTCGTCTTCTATGAACCGAATCTACTAGGGCACCCTGAAGATTGTATACCAGCTAGTCCTGAATGATCCTACTCAGACTGTACCAGAATGGTAGTTTTGGCCACTTTATGCAATTCTTTCTAAATTACTAAATAAGTTGGGAGGAGTGTTAGCAATCGGCTTCGACCTGACTGGATCAGATGGAAACGGCTTCTGCGTACCAAAGGAAGCAGAAGCAACCATACTAGAGACGAGCTTTCTCATCTTCCCACCCCGTTGCAGGGTGGAAGTATGTTGTTGCTTCTGATGCTGATGCTGCTTGTTGTCAATCTGTTTGATCTGCTTGACGCTGTTGGCGAGTTGGCTACACATTTTCGTCTGTGCAACTCCCACGTGGGACAACGGTCAAATCTGTCGGTTTCGTTTCCTCAATGAGCACGCCACATTCTCACAACGTCCTCCTGAATGGCTTCCTCCCATACGAAGATGCGGCTGTTTCAAAATTTCTCACTGCCATTCCCTGCCGCCTGCAAGATCTGCATCCTGCTTCAATCAGCTGACTTTATGTATAGTTCACCCTATCCTGCTCAATTGCACCTAGCAGATACTTGTCCGGCTGAGCACACTGACTACAGCTCATTCGACATCTCTACTTGCTTTCCAACTTAGCTGCAATCATCCATCAGCAGGATTCTAGATCAAGCTTACTTGCTAACTGGTCAAGGCTGGGTTGCTTATGCATCTGGATAGGTTGTCCTTTCCAGAAATCAGTTCCCAATGTCGACCAATTCTTGTCGTTGTGTGCAAGTTGAGTACTAAATATTAGCCATATCAGATGGCTGAGCAGAACATCAAATGCAGCAGCCAGTCGCCATAAGCTCCAAGTCCTGCTATACTTTGTCGGAGATGGCAAATTCCACCTTTGGGAGCAGCACTCTGACGAGCTGCATCGTAGGTGGAGTCCTAGTGCTTGCTGGCTCAGGAGTACTTGCGCTCCACAACTGGGCTGACAGGCTCATCAGAAGTCCATTGCTGCTAGTTAGTGAACACAGCTCAATCAAGCACCGGCACCAGATCTTTTGCATGCGCATCGTGTAAGAAAGCCCATCATTACCCCAGGTGCTGGTCTGACCACTCTGGTCTGACCTTTTCGTGCATCTTGAGCACTGCAGTCTGCCAGTTGCAGCCGCTGGAAGCCTGCCGCTGCAGAATCTGGCAAGCATTTGCAGATCCGCTAGCATACTCATTCCTGCACCACGTGTGTTAACTTCCATCGACCACCTCGACAATACGTGGGCGAGCACTCTGCACAGACAGCTCAAAGTGAGAATATTGCCGCTCCTGTTGCGTCTCCAGGGCATCACCCGAGATTGACTATCTCTATTGCTGTCGCAAGTCCAAGTAATTTGCCCTATGTCGAATCGGATCTGAGGCTGAGTCCCGTCCAAAGTTACTGCTCAGTTGACTTCATAACGTGCATTCAGTCAGCACCGAGTACGAGTCGGGCACGCTCGCAAGTCATCTGCTGAGCTATTGCGACTGAGAATCTCACTTCCACCCGCTTCGCCTTAGGAGGCCTCAGCGGTGTCCAGAAGTGAGTATTGCTGCATGGAGCTGCATGTGAGCGTTCAAGCGGCTCTATTACCCTGACACTGTGCAAAGAGTACCAGAGCATCGGGTGCGGGCCGCTGGCTTACCTCCGGCGCCGTGATACAACAAGGCTTACCTCCAGCATCCGGCGCAGCCAGGTTGCGTTACCTCCCCTCAGCTCATCAAACTCCCTACTGCTGACAGGGGGTGGTTAAGAGCGCCCTGTTTGCCTAGCCTTTGGCTCCGCAACTGCACTTATGAACATCCTCTGTATGCACATGGCTGGCTTCCACAGCCGCTATATCTACCATACAGCATTCCGCAATTTCTCAAGGAGAGGGCGATTTTCGGGGGCCCAAGAACCAGATACTTTTATGAGGTACTATGAGATCACCTCCTCCTGCTCGATCAAAGAATGTAGCGGGAATGCGTCGTTGCACCTACTAGCAGCAGCAGTCTGACGCAGGCCCTTTAGCGAGTCTCAGGAGTGTCCGAGCAGGCCAACGCCGGGCGGTATAGCGTTCAGGCCCTGCTGTGCTGCGCAAGTCGAGACTTGCTTGCTGCGATGGTGACGGAGCTTTCCCGAGCTTGCCGGCCTGACAACGAGCAGGGCCCTTCACCAACCACAGCCCTAAATTGATGAGTGATGAGCCGCGGGACCATGAGCATGGCAGCGGCGGCAGAGGCAGCAGCGTGACACGTTGAGCAAAAGTTGTTCAATCATTCCTTCTACCACATGGCTTATGAGGTATTGCTGCGAGAGCTGAGGGGCAACGAGCAATGCAAACACGTCTTCCGGATCCTTTCTTTGACCTTCTTGTATAGTGTATGCTGCATGAAGAACTGTGCGGAAAGTGCGCAAGCATAGTGTGCTTCTATTTACATTGACAAGGATATAGACATAAGACAACGGAAACCAGACAGATCGTGAGCCAGCAGACATTGCCATGATTTCTCGGACAGCCAAGCTTGTAACTTTGGTAAATTCATCTACAATTGTTGACCTGTCCTTGCGCCGCTAACTCATGTAGACGGTGGCTTGACATCATTATGAACGTAGCCATGACAACCTTCAGCACTGGAGACTGGAAGGTGCAACTGACTGGAAGGCAAAGCTAGTGCTTGTAAGTGGTACTCACGACTAAACTTGCTCATGTATTCTCCAGCCAATGTATGGGCCTCCTGGAGTGCATAAGTTTGAAGTGCAATCTGTGCAGCATGTCCCACAAGGGAACCAGGACACAGATGATGTTACATTTCATACGGTGCCGCTTACTTCAATGCTTGCCTTTTGCAGGTTATGTAAGTATACCACTGAAGCTGCAACCCTGACAGAGAGCAACATGTGCCAATTGTCATTGAGCACAAGAGTGGAAGATAATCACCTCAAGCTGCGATACTCTCAATTGAAGCTTGGAATTTGCCGCTTCCAGCTTAGTGATCTTTCGTGACAAGTTCCCGATGACCCCAGCTGCGCCACGTAATGGGTCTTCATTTCTGCAGGTCGCCTCGTGTATCAGACTGCAACGCATGTGCCACAAAAGAAAGAAGTGCTTATCTGTGTTAGTTTTTTCCATGCCAGGGGTAGCTGATGATCATGGTGCCAGATAACAGCATATCGCAAGTGCAGGTGTATAAGCAGTATGCTAGTAACGAACAATCTGCAGCCAAGATGCTTGTACTTTTGGAAGACACAATGCCCAGGCTAGCATTTGGTGCATTTGTGGTGACAGACAAGTATTGCAAACCTTTGCATCGCCGTTTCCCGATCAACTCTTTCGAGCCTCTCCATCATTTTAAGGATTGTAGAGGAACTATAAACTTTCCGGACTAATTTCCACTTCTTCACCTTCTCCTTCGAGGATGGGTGCATGCTGGGAATCTTGAGGTCGCAATTGTCTTTGCACAACTTATGCTGGAAGGTACAAGGAGCACATGAACTACTCTGCCTGCTCTTCCTGCTCTTTCGGAGCACCTGCTTGTCTTCAGTTGCAGCAGTGGTACTGCTTTCTCCACCTTCAGATACTGGCCTTCTTTCATAAGTGGCTGAATCGCAGTTGGGCCAGACTACCTGGTCACCTCCAGCCGCTGATAGGGCTTGTAAAGGATCAAGTAAGGCTTGCCCTTCTAAGCACTCGTCTGGAAAGGAACCTGCATTGATAGAAGACGGGTAGCCATCACCAAATTCCTCCAGCTGGCTGGTAAACATCATATGGGACCCCTGCAAGTCGCCAACTTCCTCGATCTTCGGCCCTCTTTCTTACTGGGCTTGCCTGCCTGCATCAGCAATGGTGGCACCACACTGGCCTTAGCAACACAAGTTAGACTGACTAGGATGACGCAGCTGTTGTTATGTATCTGTACACTTCGAACAGCAGCAGCTGTGCTGATATCACTTGAGCACAGGGCTGCAACTTCCTGCTGCAGCTCCAGGCTAGCTTTCAAAGGCCAGAAGTGTGGGCTGCCAAAGGATTGACGAGCTCATGCTGCAGCACCGTTTGGTACATGGCTCAGCTTACAAGCAGGCGGCCGAGCGGCTCGAGCGTGGTGTGGCAGGCAGCAGCAGCGGACACGGCGCGCAGGAGGCAGCAGGCGATGTAGAGGGCGAGCTGCGGCGAAGCGCCACCGTCGAGAGCCTGGCAGGAGGGCCGCCGGCGAGCGAGCTGCGAGCGTGCGGCGGTGGGCAACGTAGCGCAGAGAATGGGGAGGGGGAAGGGCCAGCGGGCGCAAGGTCTACTGCGCAAGGTGCGCAAGCGGAGGCAAGGGGGAGGGCGCCTTGGCTCCTTCGAGACGTCCCGCCGATCGGTGTCCCGTCGGGGAGCTGGGCGCGCCGATCAGGAGGAGGCAGGGCCAGCCCCACGGAGTCTGACCCAGAAGCTGGGAAGCGAGGCCGCCGGCGGGATGGGGCGGACCACTGTCGGGCCGACGGTGGGAGGAAGCAGGCTCGCCCCGTGGTGCGAGCTCAGTGGCTGGGGGGGGCGAGAGCCTGCGCTTGCCCCCGCGAGGAGGCAGCCCCAGAGAGGCTCTCGATCGACAGAGGGGCTACGTAAGGCATTGGCGACAGTGGCGCCGCTGTTCCATCTGAGACGGCGCCGCCGAGGCCGCGACTTGCGGCGGGGCACCGGGGGGATGGGCATTCCTCCTATCACTCCTTTGCTGGCCCACCTTCGTCCGCGTGGCCCCGGCCTCCGCACCCCAGGCCCCCAGATCCGTGCCGATCCAAAGGCGGCCGCTGACCTTGTCCCTGCGCCCGAAGCCCCGGGCGCCCGCCCGGCTCTCCGCCGCCACGACGGGGCGGCGCTGGAGCATCTCGCCGCACCCTAGCCAAGATCTCCGACGTTGCTGACGCCGCTATGCGGGAGGCGCCGCCAGCTACGCCAGCTGAAGGGAAGTCGAGCGCACACTGAAGACTTGCGGCTGCTGGTATCAAAAGACCGGCTGTAACAGCCAGCCAGGTGCATACAGAGGGTGTTCATAGCTCTAGTACCGAAGCCACAGGCTAGAAAGACAGGGTTCTCTTAGTACCCCCGTGTCAGCAATAGAAATCAGATGAGCTGAGGGGAAAAGTGAGGAGGCTATGTGCACTTGCTCCTCATTCTCTGCTGGTAGCACCGCAAGCGAGTCCTATGGTCTATGAAGGGCTCATGAGACCCTCATATGCATATCCGCAGAGGTCCGAAGGATGGGCATGAACAAGCTCAAGGCTACATTGAATCTCTTCTTCCAGCATATTGAGGATGAGATGCAGTGGAGGCAGCTCACACCAGCCGTCGTCACCACACATAGCCTCAGGTGCAACTTAGTATTATCTGCTTAATTTGTGAGGAGCTTCAGTTGCCACTGACGCCGTGACATGTTTCATGGAAATGAGCTCCCCGAAGAGGACGGTGGCTGTAGGTATCCACCCCAGGTTAAGTGGTCAGTTCTGTCTAGGCCAAAAAGCGCCAGCATGAATCACACCACTTTGCTTCAGTGTAATTTACAATTTACAGTGTGATTTACGTCAAAAGGCAACAGCCTCCAGCACCCCCCCTTCGCCGGGCTGCACTAGCGAAAGCCTGACTAATCAGGACATGGGGGTGTATCAATAGTGCAATCCTCGAAACACATGCCCCTTATACTGCTGCCAATCAGCAGCAACTTGTATGACGAATGATGATGATCAGCTAGCTCAAGCACAAAACTGGCTTTACGATGGAGAAACATTACCAATCTGCAGATATGATCAAGACGCCTGGAGGAGAGTGCAAGACGCAGAGTTGTCCTATCTACAAGGAGAAAGCTTGTGGTGGATAATGATTGATGATGGCTGTTAGAGGCAGATCCTCGGTGCCCTGCTTGCTTGCGGCGTGTCAACGGCTGCAAGCCCACCGCCGGGACTGCAGGGTCGCCTTGGCGGCTGCGCGACGCGGAGGAGGCCAGGCCGCCGGAGTGATGCCGCGCCCAGGGCCCCCGCCGCGGGGCGCGCGGTCGTGGGCCCGGGCATGGCCGCGCCGCGACGGCGCAGCCTGGCGGCGGCTGGCGCGAGGCGCGGGGCGCCGCATGGGGGGGGCGCAGAGGAGGAGGTCGGGAGTGGGCCCGGGCGACAAAGAGGCGGCGGCCGCACAGCGTCGCGCCACGTTGGTACGCTGTCCTGTGCGGGGCCCGGACGTGGTAGGGCCCACCGGCGCGTCGGCGCGTGGGCACGATTGGCTGCTCCCCCCACAAATTTCCTCGGCCTATCCCCAAAATTTCCACCAAGGAGTACTGACGACTCTCGTCGCCATTTACAGGGAGCTCAATTTGTCCCCAGTCTGCCTTTCAGCTGAGCACGCTCCTGGCCAGGCGGCGGCGACACACAGGCAGCCGCGGGCCCACAAGCCTGACAACCACGCTACCTGGGCTCAGGTATATCGGATGCGCCTCTCTGTATCCCTGCAGCGGTCCATGGCCCACGCTCTGCATCTGCGAGCTGGCCGTGCTCTCGCTGCGGGCTCTAGCTTTCGTCAGGGTGATAGCTTCCCGGCAGCTAGTCTGTCGGATCTGAGGCTCCTCACTCGTACTTATTGAGTGATCCATCCTCCCCCTGTTTTACCATTGCATCCTCAGGCCCCTTTGTAGCTGCTCACCGCTCTTATGGCCCCTCTGAACCTTTGTGAATTCTTTTTGGGCTGGCTTTTCGCAGCCCTTGCCCCCATTGGGAGTGCCACTTCTTCTACCTGGCAGCCGCATAGCGAGACCTGCACCTTGGGGGTGGCCGGTCGCCGCAAGCTGCGGCAGCAGCTGAATCGGAAATGAATGGAAGCCCTTCAGTGCCAAGACAGTCTCGTCCTCATTCGCACTTCTGGAAAAGGCTGCCTCCGAAAATTCTTCAATGGGGGGGGGGGGAGAGCCGGGGATACTCGTAAAAATACTGACGGCTCAGAAAGGCCGCCGCTGGCCGACAGCATTTAGCGGCTGTCAGATTCTTGCGGGCGGGCTGGGCGGGCGGGGCGGGAGAGCACTCGAAGTTCCCTGGCCCACGACCGAACGGCCACCCGCGCCCGGCCATGCCAGTCCGGCCCCGCCCCCCTCCCGCGGATGGGGGCTGAGGGTGCTGCGCGTAGCCTCCAGCTTCTGGTCTCTGCGCGCGCTCCTTGCGAATGTTAGCATTGGCCAGGACAGGGGGACTGGAGAGCGCTAGTGGCTCCTAGAAATGGATCACCGCCGGGCATGGTACACATTGACAACAGTGTGTACACAAGTGACAGTCTGCAGCTGCACCTATCTGTGTGCTCGTTCTCGCACCTCCCCCCCCCCCTTAGCAAGTTGCACGTTTACCCAGCTCTAGCCTTCGCTCCGCGTGGGCTTCCGGCTGCTACCGTCCCTGTTTGAACTAAGGAGTCACTGTGAACGCTGTATGTAAAGCCGAACACACTAGACTGGATATAGCATGCGAGCGGCTTGGAATGACAACCGCAGGTCTACAGCACATACATGGGCGAGTTGCGCCTAATCTGAGCCGTGCCTCACATGCTCCTCATACGAAGTACATATGCTTCTGTAGATTACAGCCACTTTGGAGGCTTGCCTTGGAATACAAGCACACGGAGCACGTACATACTCATAGGTCAGCAATGCAGCGTGTAGTATGTGCATGAACATTGCTGCACAGGTCACGTAACAGCTCCATGCTTCAGCGGCGCAGTGGACTCAGCTGGCCTACTCTTGCACCTGCAAATGCAAATCAGCAGCACAGATATGCAAACCTCTGAGCAATCTTGATGTATCTTTCTCAGGAAGATAATGAAAGCCCCAGCTCCTCATCATCATGCTTGCAAGCAGTCCCAAATTGTTGGATACACCCGCTCCTATAGCAATCTCCATAACTTTTGCATCCGACTGCTGCCCATGCTTTTGGTCCAGCACCTATGGTTGCTATATTGACACAATTCATGGGAATGAAGATGTGTACTTGCCTGGAGGATACAGTACGAGCAAGCTTGCTATGTCAACCTTTGATGATGGCCCACTGTCTAAGGGCATGTCTGTAAGTAACCTCTTCAAGTTGCACTTGCACGTGACGCATGTACCATTGTTTCCACTGCATCAAAGCTTCAGTGCGATATCAGCTGATCAGAGTTAAGACGTTGTTCTACTCTGCTGCTGCAAGCAGCACTAAGGGCCTCTGTGCTAGCTCAGCTCCTCTACATTCGCTAGGGCTAGACATCAGCGCCAGTTGCTTCCCTACCTCAACTGTAAATGATTCAAGGAGGCTCCTGTGAGCAAGTGACTTGCTCACAGGAGCCTCGTGCGAGGTAGGCTCAATATACGCTGAGCTTACCTTGCAGCAAAATTAGCTGGCATCAAGGAGGCTCCTGTGAGGAATTGTCATAGTAGTCAGGCTGCTGCTGCACGATATGCAGCATGCGGCCAGTGGCTCACTGTTGATGGTTGACTAGTCTGACTGACATGAACTCTATACAGGGGTGGCTGGTTGCCTACAAGCAGACAGCTGTCTTTGGCAGCTGTAGAGAGCGTGATTACTGACCTCGCACGATGTGCAAGCTGCCATGTTGTTCAGCAGAAGACAGGTAAAAGCGACTCCTATAGCAGACTGGCAGGATGCGGCTCCAAGCGCTTGGCAGAAGCGCAAGTCGGTCTTGCTACAACGGCCTGGAATCGTAGTCAAGTACCAGTTGAAGGCGAATATCTGATGTACCTCTGCCATGCCTGACTTCGAATTTCCATCTCCTTGTCCACCTCTGTATGAAGGGGCCGGCCCCTCCTTTGGCGACAGTGCAGACTTCCCGCCGTGCACCGGCCGCTGAGGTTGTCGAGCAGCCCGTGCGGTCCAGACGCAACGCCGACCCCGACACCGCCGGCAGCGCTGCCGCTGACCGGCGCTTTCGCTCAAGCCCGGCGTTGCGCATGAGCGTCGTCGCTGGCGCCGCTGCAGCCGCAAGGGCCGCCGGCAGGACGCTGCCGCGGCGCGCCGGCCTACAGCGGCGCATGTGGCGGGGGCTTCTTGCGGCGCCGTTCAGCAGTCTGGACTGAGCCGTTTGACGGACTGGTCCTAATCAAAACCCTCGGAGCCGTTATTTTACCCTCGCTCGGCGCGTCATAGTAGTACCTTTGAATGTATACCTCTGGGACCAATACCCACTATTTACTCCTTTGACGATCATAACTGGCAGGGGCCAGCCCAATGCGGAGCAGCTATTTCAACACGGGTCACATGTGGTGGGTTACTCTTCTGTAAGGTAAAATTGGTGGTCCTATCGATCAAACCCTCGCGCCGACGCCCCGCCGGCCGCCGTGCGCCGCCAGCGGCTGCTGGCGAGCGCAGCTTGCGCCGCTGCTGCGCTCTCGCCGTGGAGCGCCACAAGAACCGGGCACCAGGGCATGGCGACGTCGCTGAAGTCAGCTCCGGTGCGTTGCTATCAATCTCAGCTCTGAGCTCAAGGCATGGCTGCCCTGCTGCCGCCTAATCTGCTGCAGGAGCCCTTTATAGAGCCCTCGCACGAAGGTGCAGATAGTAGCCCGGCTCGGTGGCCGCTTCTGGCGGCGTCCCCACGGGCGCAGATTTTTTGGTTCTAACTGATGTAGTGGATGATCTTTGAAGACGGAGCAACGCTGTTGGTGCACTTGTTCTATCTTAGTCTTGCAGGAAGAAGATCGCAACAGGTGATGGAGCGAAGATTGCGGTTCCAGCAGCTGGTCGAGGGGCTGCTGATGATTCCTACTGGTGGTTTGCGACAAGCTGAAGCTCATTACATTAGTTGTCCACCCCTGCTTGCAGTTCGTCATGCATGCCGGATTTATAGCTGAACACAATATCACGACAGCAGATAGCAGACAACCAATTTGTGCTATTCAAAGTTGCCCCTGCGTGCTTCACGATCGTTGGGCCAGATAATTGTGCACAGTTAACTTGTATTGTTGAGCCAGGATTGCAACCCTGCTGCTAGTTGAGAAACATGGTCATTGCTGTGTGTGATAGTGAGCTTCAAGCCAAACCAGCTGTGTGCCTCCAGTGATGTACCAGTAAAACCTCACCATGATCCTGTCCGAGGACACTAGGAGCTCGGCTTGCGTGAGATGCACATCCTCCACACAGTGTGAGTTGCAAAGGTTGCAACCCCGCTGATGGTTGAGCAACGATGTGGTCATTGCCCTGTATGCTTGTGAGCTTCAAGCTTAAGCAGCTGTGTGCCTGCAAAACAAGACAGCTGAGGTCACTGAACAAGCGTGAGTTACTCACACCCAATTCTGCAGACTTGCATGGCAATCTTCTGCAGACTCATACTGTGTGGAGGATGTGCATATCATGCAAACCGAGCTCCTCGTGTCTTCGTTCAGCATCATGCTGAGGTGTTACTGGAGCCTTTTCGCGACCTCTCCTGCTCAGGAATGCCCCACATAAGATCGATCAGTCAGAGATCAGTTGACATCAGTGTACAGTCATTGATTCAACCCCTTTGGAATAGAAACACATCCACATTATCCTACTTCAAGCTCTAAGCTGCTTGTATGCTGCCTGTATGCTGCAAGCTGGTCGATGAGGGCTGAGCTCCGCTGTTGTTGCAAGCTATTGAGGGGCTTCAGCTTTGCCGCCAGAAAGTGCATGAGCTGCCAAGATAATAGAAGGCCTCAGCACAGATTTGATATATACCAGGATACGTACAAGCAATAGCTTTTGTAGGTTGCTCAAGGCAGCTCCAAGTTTCACTTGGACCGTGCAATCTGCGAGCACTACTGTCACTTTGATGCCGCCTATCTTCCTTGCAGGTGATAGCAATGCTTTCAGCTTGGCGCGTCCACGTGGAATGGTCAGCAGAGGCCTTGAGACCCTTCTTGTTGTGCCTTGGGGCTGAGCCTATCCGCCTTGCCCCCTCGCCTGGCAGCTGTAAGCAGGCACTTGAGTCTAGCCTGCAGGTGAGAGGTCCATCTTCTGGCTAGAGCAGAGCCTATCGATCGCTTCCAGGGCGTGCTACTGCGGGTTGCTCTCTTCCCGTCACTGCTTGCTCAGGCGTGCAGCCCGTCCTTTCTGCTTCTTACAACGTAACGGTACTGGGACGGGTACATTGGCAGCGGTGAAATGAAGCTAGACATCCAGCCATGCGCTTCAGGTTCTCCTTGTTACCTACTTTGCCACAGCTTCCACTCACCTAACTTGTTGTGCTTATTAGTGACAGTTAGAGAGTGTGCTAGCTTTGTTTGGCAAGTGTAATGCATGCTGCTCCATGACTCTCGCCCTCCTGTTAAGGGATATGATTAGATGTGAAATAGGACCATCCTTGTTGGCTGTTTAGCTTGCGGCACAGTCTTGACCTTGCAGAGTACCTGCTGCCAATCTGTTCGTCTTTGCCATTGCGTCTGAAGTGTTCTTATCAGAAATCCACAAGGATGCGTGTAAGCCGCTCTCCTGTTTGATCATGAGGAGCCATTTGTATCGACCTCCTGTCACATCAAGGTAGAGTGGCCTTCCTGTTACTTCATGATGTCGAGTGTGAGAACGTACATACTTGCTATGTCGTGAGTCTCTCACTAGCGCTTGCCTTCCGGACAGTGGGATGATATGGCAAGGAACTCACGTGGCAACATGATCAATTGGTCGCATGTCTAGATATGAACAATTTGACACTGCAATTTACGTATGACATGCTGACGGCTGACCTTCCTTGTTCCAGTGTTGTGAGAGTGCTTTTTGAGAATTATAATATTATTATTTCACCAGAGCGGCTGCCCAACAGCAACTGAGGAGACTTCCAAATGCTCAACCTAGACTAGATTGAATGCTTAGGAGAGAGTTGGAGGTCTACTAGGCATGCTCTACCACCGATTGCTTATCAATTTAGAACAAATGGGATAGCTACTGATATTCTAAGCAGCTCATGGCTATCTTCTCCAGCTCATTTGACGACATTGTCAATAGATCCAGTTATTGGTCTTATGCAGCTGAGTAGAAAACCTCACGAGTAGGTTGTAACGTACATAAGTTGTACCTTACATAGTTATATAGAGCGAGAGTGTCCATCTCACTAAAAATTGGTCATATGCTACTAAGTTGCCCATGTAGCCACTGCGAGGAAGACGAGCGGCCTGGACCTCACGAAGAGTGGCCGCAAGGGTGTGGTTGTTACAGGGCCTTACCATCGCAACGATGTCCACGTCGAAGACTGCAAGCTCCGCCCGAAGGCATTGAATGTGAGTGGCCAGCCCGGAAGGATGCACAAACGTCAATGGTGTAGCTTGTGTGACCTTCAGGTGATGAGCTTGTCGAAGGAGTCGGTCATAGGAGCCGTGTTAGCAGCTCTTTGCAAGGCATGGATCTCTAGAAAGCGGGCAATTGAGGTGCGCAGGGAGTGAGCTGATTGGTCTAGAGGCCTACGATCTTGCAACTCGAGATCGTAAAGCAAGTCAATGTATAATATAAACTGGACTTTAGAGACCGCTGAGCAGGGGTAGGGCTCGAGAAGCAAATCATGCATGTTCATTCTTTCTCTGGGCTCGCCAATCACAGCCATCGCCCTCTACTGGACGAGTCTTCCTCTCTCCTCCATGCAGGCATGTGTGAGAGGGCGTGGCGGCCAGGCGACACCTGCACAGACAGATCCTGCCAGTACTGCTGTCCGCTGCTGGCTACCACCATTCCACCCTCCTCCAGTGCGGGGTGGACAGTATGCCAGGCCGCTGCAAATCTGTGTCGGCCTTTTTCGGCTGCCCAACTCTTTGCATCGCAACATGCCCTGGGAGCAGTTTGCGGTTTTAGTGCTCTTGTCTGCCACTTTTGAACAAAAGGCATGACTGTCCCATGTCATGTCCGTAGATGTTCATGATTGCTGTACTTACAGGTGGCTCTAGACACCCAGCTGCCAGCACGCTGTAGTGACACTAGTCTCAAGTAAATGTTGCGCGATGGCGCCTTGGCTGCTGCCTCCGAGTTCCGTCAGGGTGACGTCTTTCCGCCTGCTAGCTATTCTGACTTGCACTTCCTGACTAGAGGTACTGAGAGCCCCCTTGCTGCCGTCTTTGCGTCTAGTATCTTTTTGTTTTTGCGCCATCCGGCCCCTTCAGACCTTGTCCAGTCCTTTGGGCTGGCCTCTCACAGCCACCGGTCAATCGGCACACGCCTTTTCTTGGTATAAGGTCCAACCAAAGCGGATGGAAGGTCGTCCTGCCATGGCTGTCACAATTTCCACTACATGGCGTCAACATTGGTCGTTGATGATGATGATAATCATTGGTCATCATTGGTCAACACCGCGGCATCATTGGAAGGCCTGAGTGTTGTACTTGTTCCAAGTACAAAGGCAAGCACATTAGTAGATGCATGATAGATGCACATCAAAATGAGGACGGGACACGAGAAGGGTCTCCGGGCGGAACCTCCGCAGCCGTCGAGCCCCGGCGATGTGCACTTTGCTGCAGGCGCGCGGCGCTCACCGCCACTGCCGCCCGCCGCGCCGCGTCACCGCAGAGCGCGCCGTCGCCGCCGGCGGGAGTCGGCGGACGCGGCGGCAGCTGTGGCGGTGGCGACGACGGCGGCGGCGGCGGGCCGCCCCGAGCCGCTGCGGGGCGGGGCCGGTCGGGCGTGGAGCTTGTTGCGGCTTGGGGCCGCTTGGAGCTCAGTGCGGGCCGTCACACGAATGGCACGTGGCTGCCATCGCGCTGCCCTGCCGGCTGTCCGCTGTCTTGGCAGATCCGAGAATTGCTTCCCGGGCTGGCTTATCACAGCCCTTGCCCCCATTGGGAAAGCCACCTCTTCGATGGCCCCATGGCGAGCTCTGGCAGTTGCAGGCCCGAGACTCAAAGACTCAAGAGTCAAAGACTCAAAGACTCAACTTACAGCTCAAGCTGGATGGTGTATCTATCCTTGCTCAAAGAGATGATACCCCAAAATCGATGTCAACAGAAGCACTCCACTTATCAGACCCTAGTCTTTGCAGGAGCACCTTAAGCCATCCGACTCAATGAAAATTCTGCTGCACTATTGTTAGCTTAAATCTACTCGATGATGTCCAAGGACATATGCATCTAGACCTGCGGCTGCCGATGATGATAGCACCATCAAATGAGCCCACTGCATCATCTCAGCAAGCATCAGCTAAGGCGCTAGCTACTGCTTTGCTCTGTCAAGCTAAGCGCAGAGCAGGGAATGCTTGTCAATGGCAGCTAGTCCCCAGGACAAAATGATTGGTGTTGGCTGGGGAAAGCAAGGGCATGGAGCTTGTTTGTTCGGTATTACAGCAGCAAGGTTGCATCGCACCGTGCGAAAGTTTCAAGTGACCATTGACAAGGTTCCTGTTCACTTCGACTCCACGCGTGAATAGCAACCTTGTTGTTTTATAAGATGGCATGACAGGAGATTTTCCTGCGGGAGAGAAGCACTCAGCAAAGCACGCTCAGAAAAAGGGCACGAGTCAGTCAGGCAGCACAGCTCTGAAAAGATTCATAGCCCTAGGTAGGTGTGACCTATTCGTTCTCTGGCACACCGAAGACGGCTCTTGATGCAACCGTGTGTTTAGCGTAAGCAGTCATCGCAGAAGTGGATTAGAATCTGTTGCAGCATTCAGCCAAGCACCAGCCAGTGGAAGATTGCACAACTCGCCACTGCATCTGATGTCGCACGCAGCTGACATCCAGTTGCCCCATTATCCTGCTGACGAGGGGCTGGTCAAACATGCCATGCAATAACATATCCGCAGGCCAACCATAGCCATCGCCCTCTACTGGCTTTCTTCTTGACCGAGGGAGCAGGCAGATTTCGACGCCGCTGGCTCTCGGGCCCTGGTGTACTGTGTGCAACTTCCACTACCTTGCAGCGTCTCATGGCACATGCCTTGTATCTTTGTGCTGGGCATGCCTTGGCCGCCTCTGGCTCTAGGCGGGGCAAGTCCTCTCCTGCTTTTGCTATTTCCCGGCCCCTTCGACATTTGTTCATTCTGGCTGGGCACACACTCATTGCCCTCTACTTGAAGAGGTTTTCGTCTTTCAACGTTGCTATTGAGTTCCCACTCAATGTAGCCACTTGCATAGCTGTGGTATTCTTTGCACCTTTCGGCGCTTTGGACCTTATCCACTTTACCTGGGCTGGCCTCCGGGTCTCGGCGGAGCGCCTCCTTCCCCGCATCGAGCTATTCTGACCTGCTGTTGCTCACTCGTGGGTATTGAGCTTCCCTAGTGTGCTGTTGTGTTTGGTAGAGTAGTCCTTCTTTGGCATCTCTTTCTTTGGCTTTGGACATTGTCCATTCTTTTTGGGCTGGCTTTGCCAGCCCCTCTTCACTATGGGCGAGCCCTTTCTTTCTACAGCGCTCGCCTCGCCCCCTTTGAATGAACAAGGACGCTTTGAAAGAGCCACCTTTTCATGTTCAAGTTTAGCTAGTAGGAAATGTCGACGGCTTTTCTGTTGAAAGAGTTTCTTCCTTTAAGGTCTGGCCACAGCCATTACCCTTCAGAAAATAAATAAACTGGTTGCTTTCGTAGAAGTGTTTCGCCCCTGTTAGAGCCACTGGGGCAGTGGCAATCTAAGCCCAAATGCTGAACGCAATAACATGCAACGCGCCGAGGACTCCAGCGTACAAAGTGGCTCTTTCTTCCAAAGGGGCGAGGGCTGTGAAGAAAGAAGAAGTGGCACTCCCAATGGGGCCAAGGGCTGCGAAAAGCCAGCCCAAAAAGAATATGCAAAGGTTCGGAGGGGCCTACAAAGAAAATTTCGTGTATTTGAAACAAACATAGGCCAATGGCCAAGTACAAAGGCAAGCAAGCACATCTAAATATCTACATAACCTACAGCAGGTTGACCCGCTCAAAATCCACGGGTCAAAACATAAAGGTCGCTAACCGATGCATGAATACTAGATGTCAGGTACGAAGCCCTTCTGTCACCAACTAGAGCTCGCCCAGCTTTCTGATGCAAGGCATTAGCCTGAGCTCGCTGCAAACAGGCCGAAACTCGACGTCGCAAGAACGACAAATATGCAGCTGGCAAGCCCATTTCAGCCGGAAACACATCTGCACGTCGTGTGTAGCCTAGATTGGCAATGTTTTGGAGGAGGGTGTGAAATCGAGGACCCAGACAGCCATAGATGTCGATTGCCGCTGGCAGGAGCTGGTCGCATCGAGGGTAGTCGGAGTAGTGCTGCATCTTTCTTTGTTCTGCACTGCCCACTGCGTGACCAGCGATGTGTGTTGACGCTGGACCTTTATACGCCTCAGTGACAACCACGTCGACCAGGGCCCGTGGTCCTCCACCAGGTTGTACGCCCACAATGTCAAGTGTGCGGCGATGATGACGTCCCTGTGCGTCCGTGGCGATGGGCATGATGTTGTTGACTTCCACGACCGCACGGTAGCCGGCGTCGCGCATCAAGCCCGCGAGGGCATCGCGAAGGAGGTTGTGGATGCCCACCACTTCTGGTCCAGTGGAACATCTCAGCATGTGAGTGGCGAGCTCAGCACCCTCTGCACGGAAGCCACACTCGCACTGGCGCACCCCAATCAGGCAGTTGGGTGGGAGGCCGAGGAAGAGTTGAAGCGACGTCCGAAAGGCCTCGGAGCTGATGCTGAAGGCGTTGGCGACGGCGTGAGAGGTGATCCAATCCGTAGCACCAGGTGTGGCTAGAGAAGTAAGTCTTGCCAGGCTCCTTGGATTGTTCTCAATCTCTGGCAGCCTCCTCAATCTTCTGCGACGCTCGTCTTCCACTGCCGTAACCAGCCTGGATTGTGCCCCTCTATCAGAAGCTTGGGCGAGGGCGGAGAATGGCGTGAGTAGGGGTTGGAGAGAGGGGAAGGGGTCGGAAGAGCTTATGTCAGATCAGGGGGAGGATGGATCACTCAGTAGTTACGAGTGAGGAGCCTCAGATCCGACAGACTAGCTGCCGGAAAACTATCAGAAGCCAGCCCAAAAGGAATGGACAAGGTCAAGAGGAGCCGAATGGCGCAGAAAGCAGGGGACTAGCTGTGGAAGCTGTGGAAGCTTCCACAGGACACACCCTTGCCGAGGTTTGAACCCCGAGGGCTTAAGCACACTCTCACGGTGACCCCCGGCCCGCGCGCCGGCGAGCGCGGCAGAGCCAGCGGCGGGAGACGCGGCGGCAGCCGGCAGCTGCCGAGCAGAAGGCGGCGAGCTCGCCATGCGTGGCGGAGGAGCCTGCGCCGGAGTGAGAGAAGCGGCTGCGGCGTCGGGCCGGTAGCTCTGGTAGACGGAGGCGGCGGCGGCGGGGCCCTCATGGCCCTCACCAACTTCCTGCTCACCGCGGCGGCGGTGGGCGCGGCGGTGGTGCTGCTGCGCGGCGACGTTCGGGCGACGGCGGCCACGCTGCGGCGCAACGTCCGCCACCTGCGCGCGTGGCTAGAGGAGGAGCAGGCCGCAGGCGGCGCCCACAAGTGCGACCCCTCTCCCATGCTCGATTCCCTCTTTTCTCATCCCCTCTCTGTCGCTGAATCATGGCTGCCGCTGAGGTTTGCTTGCTTTGCCGCTTTACACCTTATTTTCTGGACCCTCAACCTTCAAGGCTGAGCGTCAGAGGGTCTGCCTGCACCATCCTTTCTGGAGATACAAATGGTTCCGGAGGCTGCTCGTGCTCGAAGTCCTGCGCCCGGAGCACCTTGTGCTTGCCTGCTCTCGAGGAATGCTCGAGAGGATCTCGCAGGGCTGTCAGTGAGCAGCCGCGTGCTTCCATGCGCTGGGCTTAATGGCTGTTGGAGCACTGCTAGCTGCAGCCCTCGTGCGCTTGGTGCTGACGGCTATGCCATGGCTCTGTGCACACGGCTGCAGGCCCAGCAGCGGGAAACCTCGAGAGCTTGAGTCTGAGCTGCCTCCAAAGTCGGAGTCCAAGCCAGACAAGCAGGCCTAGGTTCACTCTACTGCCTGCGGCGATTGCGCAAATGTTTGCAAGTATGCTGCTGCTTGCTCTTTGAAAGTGTTCAAGGCGGTTGCTCAAGCTGGACGAGCTTGCTTCGGTCGACGATGTGTGGCAGGTTGACTTGGATTCCGCAGCATATTGTCGATATGACTGCCCACTTAGTCTTGCCTGTGTACGGATGTATGGCTTAGAGTATCATCTTGCAGGAGGTGTTGTGCTTGATGCATGGAGTTCTCGTTGCAGACGCCTACCTGTACATTATGTTGTTCTGCACATGCTCTATGCAGAAGCATGCACTTGAGCTGTGCATCTCTGCGCTCTGCTCTTGATGAGAAAGTGGGTTTCTCCTTACACAGACTTCGTGCTTTACCTTCCTAGAGCTTAATAGTTGCTTAGACAACAAATTCACCGCTTCTCAGGACCAGATTGATACAGATCTGACCCAACACCACAGTTCTTCCACGTGTGACTTGTTAATTTAAATGTGTGATTTCCATCAGAAAACTTGCTTGAGGTACAGCTTCATGCCGCACAGGGATGCATACTGCTAGAAGAGGCGCCGTGTGCAGGTGACATGAGCATACTCAGCCCCACATTGTCACTTACATGCGCGAGTCCTGGTGTCACTTACATGCGAGTCCTGGTTCATTGGAGCAGGTAATATTTAACAAGTTATTGATGATCAGATCAAACATACACGAGCTTTGGATACACGAGCTTTGGTCCATACTGCTGACCTTCACAAATATCACAATCGCTTGAGTCTGTTAGCATGGAAACAATCTCAGCTTTGTCAAACTCATAATCGAAACACCTATAGACAACACATTTGGACTTATGAGGAACATCTTGAGACTCCTGGTCGCAAAGCCCTCCTCATGACAGGATGTCATCCTAGCCACTTTGATGAGGTAGACCTAAGAATTTCTCTTTGCTCAACGGACCACTGTAAGGCATACTGGCAGCTGCTATGCCCTCATCATGACGAACACTTCGCAGCAAACGTCTTGAAACGCCTATACTCAAAGCTCTGCTCATACATGGGATGTCATATAAATGACTGTAATAGTGGAGACCTGAGCTTGTGATCAATGACTGCGACAGTGAAGACCTGAGCTTGGATTTGTTACTCAGTGGGCCACTGTATGACCTACAGGCAGCTGCTATGCCCTTATCATGACCGAACACTTTGCACAAGATTCTTAAATAAAGGAAGAGCTTGCGCGACGGGCAGTGGCACAACATGGAGCAGGCAGGGTGCAACGCTGTGAGCTCTCAGGCCCTGGTAAATTGAAGGCTGCTGCGGCGTTTCCTGGCACATGCCTTGCATATATGGGCTGGTCGTGCCCTGGCTACAGCCTCAGGCTATAGACGGGCCAACTCCTGCTGCTACTTTTACCTACTTACGGCTGCTGACTACGGGTCACTGAGCAGGCATCCTCAGAGGTCTCTGCGCCCTCCGGCTCCATTGGACCTTGTTCAACAAGCACAAAACTACCTGGAAAACCCTGCAGCAACCAATGCCCAAGCAGTTCAGACTCCACTGTATCTCTTGCAATCTTAATTTGCCTGTATGTTTGACTCATTAAATACTCTCTGCAAATGTACACAACGAATGTCAGAGGGTGGTGACGGCAGACACGAGCAGTGCAAATGCCAAGGAAACAAAAAGTAACATAAGCATGCACTTGGTTTTGATAGGCCGCTCAGTCAACGAGTTTAATTGCCATCATGCGACTGCGCAAGCGCAAGCGTCACACATGAAAAATGTGTCCTCACGGCGGCCTGCAAGGAGAGGTAATTGCAACTCAATAACTTAGAGCTTGCAAGCATTCGTATTTCCAGTTCTCACCTGTGAAGAGCCAGAGCTACTCGTTGGCGTCCTCCTGTTGCTAGACTTACATATCATCAGCTCTGGACACTGTATGAGTCTTCTATCGAGTGGGGTGCAGGCTTGACTGGACAGCCAACCATCTAGCTACCATGGCTCAAGACCTGCAATCCCTCATACCAAGATAAGTCCGCCTCGACTTGCCTTATATCACCTGAATGTCTGTGTCTATTGGCAGCCAGTGGACCTAACGACCAGCCTCAAGCCAATATCCTCAAGCCTTTCACCCACCTGCTCACTTTAGAAGCGTCTAGGTGGTCACCCCAGCAGGTCCAATGCCTCAATGCAACTTCCCCCAATACACAACGATCTGTGGGCTCCGCTTCATGCTGCGCACAAAGTGCACTGCGACCAGGTGCACACAAGCGACCTCACAGCCTGAGCAGCCAAGCAGGGCTCACTGCAGCTATTGACTGTGCTGATGTCATTGCTGCTGCCATGACCGTTCATGCTGCAACCCTGCTCCCACCCTTGGTGGACATCCATTACCAGGCCCTCCGGGCAACAGCAGTGCAGGCACAGGGCAGTGGCCGTCGCAGGGCCTTGAAAGCTGAAACTACTGCTCGCAGGGTGGGAATAACGACTGCACTTACACGGCGCGTGCTTGGCCAGATGGAGGCTTGTAGTTTTGGCAAGAGTCTCAAAGAGGGACTACATTGTGAGAGGGTAGTGGCTGCACACTGCCAGCCCAGAAAGCCTCACGAGCGTCAAGCAAGTACGTGCAGGCAAGGAAGGATTTAGAAGGCCAACTTGACAAGTGAAGCGAGCAAAGCGGAGTAGCGCCTACTCAGCAGACGGAATCATTCAGCCATTCATATTAGATTGTCCACAGCAGCAGCCCCAAGCAGCAGCGGAGGTGCACACCTGGTCACAGAGGTGCTTGGAAAGAGCTGCAAGGACACGGGAAGTTGTGGTACAGGAACGCGAGCTGCGTGGAAGCCCGTGACATCACAGCTCTGCACAGAACCTGCGGCACAGCTCATGGCGCATCGATGTGAGGTCGACCAGCCCTCCTTGGGAGAGGCGCCCCTCTGCATCCTGGGACTGCAGCCAGCGGTCCTGCCAAGCTGCCAGGTTGGTCGCGCAGCTGAAGGTGGACCTGGCGAGGTGACGAGAAAGCCCCCACTGGAGACGTCTCCTCGTGCGTAGCATCAATGGGTGCACACCATGCGCAACCCACAAGGGGTGGCTGGAGCTGCTCGCATGCCGCGAAGGCAGCCGGGCGGCAGGACATGCGTGGCGCGCAACGACGCTGGCGAGTGCCCGGCTTGCCGGCGCAGGAAGCTCGAGGCGGGCATTGCGCCTGCCCGCCGTGGCTGCGGTCACAGGCAGCTCTCAGGCCTTGCATCTCAGCGTGCGCGGCCATTGCGCAGGGTGCTCTCGATGCGGCTGGCAAGTCCGCCTCCCGCTCTCTCTGCGGGACCCGCTACTACCCGGAGACTAGCTTCTCTGACCTGCGGCTGCGTAACTGGGGTTATTGAGCGCGCCCAGTGGCCACTTGAGTCGCAGTGTGCTGTAGTGCTTTGACCACGTTCTGCTCTGCAAACTTTGGGTGGGCTCCCATAGAGAGAAGGCGCGCGGTGCGCATGAAATTGAAAGGGAGGCTAATTCTAGCCTTACAAATGCCTTTTTAACTGGGTAATGAGCCAGCTAAGGGGGACACTAATATCCCCGAGTGAGCACATGCATATCTGACAAGCTATACTGAGGAGCCAAACCACCCCCACGGAAGCCATTAGCCTGGGCTAATGCACGACCAGCACGCTGGTGGATCGTGAGTGCCTGAGAGCGCTGCAGACTCAACGATAACCGCATTCTAAAGCATGCAACTATGGCTTGCGGGACGCTAGAATGGCCTAAGCTACCCGCCCGACTACGTCGGCGGGAAACGACATGCAGTGCCATAAGATGCAGTGGAGAGGAAACTGGACAGGGGTGCAGACCTAGGTGATAGTGTAAGCACCCTGACAGCCAACCTGGCCCGCTTGTTGCCATCGACTCTCTCTATTGTGACGATGTCAACAATGATGGCGGGCCTCCACCAAGTGCAGTGCGGATGGAGTTTTCTGGTGCGAGAGGGAAATGCCCAGTAGCCGGCCTTCACCGGGATGCTGATGAGAGTGGCATGCTGCGAGGGTTGTGGTTATCGGTCCGCTACTCGCCGTACGTGCACTTCGGCACGTAGTGAGCCACTAGTTCCACATTGCCATCCTGGGGCTCTATGCACTAGTGACCGCAGCACAACGTACATGTGATACACCACCAGCTGTGCCGCTGCTCCAGCAGGAAAAGCAGACTGCAAGGGGCCAGGCGCTGACAGGTCGTTCTTGGGACGAAGCAAATTAAGGCCACCTCCCTCACATTGACCAAGTAGTGGAGCCTGGGCATGCGACTTCGTGGTGTGCACGAGGTGCGTGAGGAGAAAGCTGAGCCAAAGGGGCGATGGCTGTCAAAGGCCAGCCCAACGTGAAGGACCCTTCCAGTAGCGGGTGATGGCTGTGATGGCTGCCCTGCCTCTCAGAGTCACACTCCAACTTACCCTTGCAAGCCTCCCCAGCTTCTTCCACTTACAGCTCCTTGTCCTCAAACCATTTCCCTCACACCTCCAGCAATTGCCTGACACGCTAAGTCAGGACAATGCAACAAGCTGCAGGATTTGAGGTGGGCTCTCTTGCTCAGCTTATATCATGAGTTGTTGTCCAGCATTGATGAATACTGCTACTAGTGGGCCCGCTCTGGACAGGCAAAAGAATTTGGGCAGTGGATCTTAGGTCCACTCATGTGGTCATTGGACGCTCGGTCTGCACAAGTGCTCCTGATGATGGGTCCACCTTGATGCCCGTCTGCTGCATCATGCTTTCAAAAAAGCCAGCTCCAGTGGCATCAACAGCCGGCGCTGAGATGGGCGGGATAAATTGCAGCATTACGTCCTGCAATGTCAGGACGTCCGCAACACCACCATTGGCGTCGACCAGGAAGCAGTGGTCTGCGTCCCTATCAACCATCTTGTGCATCGCCGCCTCCAATGTTTCCGAAAGTAAGCAGTACACGGGCTGTAGCATCTTTGCACGGCCTGCTCTTGGGCCCTGGCCATCTGACTGTTTGACAGTGGGCATCGTTGTAACCCCGCTTGCTGCCGGACCATCATCAAGGTCACAAGCCAGGAAGTCGCCAGCTTTGATATCTCTGTCTTGCCAGAAACAAAGAGGATGCTTCAGCAAGTGGAGCACAACAGACAATGAGGACATTGGCAACAGGTAAAGATGCGCGCCTGGCGTTCTAAAGGTCAGTGTATTGAGATCGGAAGCAAGTCTGCCAGCAATGATATGAATGAAGGCAGCAAATGCACTAGTTTTTCAGTGTAAGTAGTGTGGAGAGTCACTTAGAGCTGCAACAAGCTCACCTCCTCTTAGCAAACAAGTCAGGTCTGTGGATGAGGATGCGCAGGTCAGAGCCCCTTATTTCGCCAATCAACTTGCCCGCAGGCCCATCAATAACTGCGACTGTCCTGGCTTGCCCTTGCCACAGCTGCTGGACGGCCCACATCAAGGGCTTGTCAGCACCCATTGACACAAGCTGGCTGGAAGCTGGCGACTTGTGCAACCTGCGAGCAGGTCAATAACAACACGATAAGATGGGCGAGGCAGCTGGACACGGGCTACCAGCAACTCTCATCTGCCAGCCTGCAAAGCAAAAGGTCAAAGAAATTTACATCACAAATCAGACTTTCCATGCAGATTCTAGACCCAAGCAGTGTCATTAGCATGTTGACCATTTGGCAAGCTCGTACTCACTGGCATTGGCTGATCGTCTGGTCAGCAATCACTGAGTACCAGTCAAGCCCGTGACTTTGAGCAACGAGGTCTATCACTGCCACCTGCACGCAGCTGCACACTTTCTGAGAAGGCCTTGCCAGCAGAACAAAGCCATCTGATCAATACCCAACTCTCTGCAGCTAGCTCATAGCGTGTGGAGAAGTCACAACAATTGAAGGCTAGGCAACAGACCGGCGTGATGAAGGCTTGGACGTCCGGGTTGGACTGCACGGCTTCAGCAACCGGGACCATCTGCAGGGTGTGCTTGGAGAAAAGGAGGAGGACATGCAGCAGTGTGTCGTCTGCACGCACGGGCAGGTATGGATTCCAATGGAGTGGTGCCAGAGCCGAGACCTGCAGGCGCTCCACCCCTCGCCCCCGCATTGGTCTCTTGCGATTTATACGCAGCTATGCTGTGATCTGGAGCTAATGGAAAGCAGGAATCAGCAGCATACCTTCGCGGCCTTGAGCTGGGGGATGCTTGCGAGCAGGTCAAGGAACCCCTGCCCGTCCCCATCCTGCGGCAGCGGCTCCTCATCCTTGAGGCTGGCAGGAATCGCGCGCCCAGCCTCCAGCTCCTTGATCAAGGCTGCGGCGCTCTCTTCAGTGATGTCCTCAGGCGCCACGCTGCCTTGCATTGCCATTCCACCTGCTTGCAGCCCCTTGCGGTGGCCAAGCGGCAGCGCTGTATCCGAGCTGCTGCTTGGGCTTGCCTTGGTCATCCCCTTCGTCTCCAAGCCGACATGCGCCATGCACGTCGCCTCCACAGCCTCCAGCTCCTGCATAGTTGGCCCGCACTTAGCTTCACAGTCAGCTCCCAAGAGGTTTGACATATGTCCTCAAGAAGTTGCCAATGTCGTGACCAATTTCACGAGCTGCTGCCCGCTCCTGACCTTGACCAGCTGTGGTCCTCCAACTGTCATGACTGCCCGGGCAGCTGGGGCAAGGAAGTGGCAGACCAGCGGACATTGGCGGCTGTTGAGACTACAATGGCGCACAGCAGTACCTGCAGGCACCAAAGGATAAGGCCAGGAAGGTCCACGACACCAACGTACTTGTCCATCCACTCTTTCCGCTGGCCCCCATCTTCGCACACATCCTCCAACACCGGTGCGTAGGCTATGCCGCTGTCCAGCATCCGGTTGATCGTCTCCAGGATGGTGGCATTGACAGACACCTCCAACACTGTGACAAGGAGCTGCACCACAGCTCAGCAAATGGAGGTAGCAGCTACTCTGTGTAATGTTGGCGAGTTTGAGCAGATGTCTTTAGGCAAACATTGAGCAGCTTGTATAGAGAGCGAGGGAGCAGGCAGAGGCTTCTGGCTCGAGAGTGAGAGACTAGGCAGAGGTTTTGAGAAGGGCGACGCCAATGCAGATACAGAGCAACTCCAAGATACAACAGGGTGGGCTGGCTAGGCAAGTGAGTGGCAGAACGGACAGGCCCTCGACAAGGTTGGGGCAAGGCCAAGAGAAAGCGAGATAGTGACTGGGCAAGAGGAAGTAAGGGAGCAAGGCAGAGAGAGAGAGGGAGAGAGGGAGAGAGAGGGAGAGAGAGGGAGAGAGAGAGAGAGAGAGAGAGAGAGAGAGAGAGAGAGAGAGAGAGAGAGAGAGAGAGAGAGAGAGAGAGAGAGAGAGAGAGA
>WELB01000258.1:159000-174039 GCA_009602725.1 Spirogloea muscicola | reverse complement strand
CCTCCTCACCCGCCGGTCAGCCCGCCGCTGCCGCCGCCGCCGCCGCCGCCGCCGCCGCTGCGGCCGTACTGCCGCAGCCGTGCTGTCACATGCCACAGATCTTAAGAATATGCGAATTTGAGATTTGAGATTGTGAAACATATAAAATTCGAGCTGCCGATCAATACCTGCAGAGCAGTTTCCAGTTGCATCGCTCTTTGGCCCTCCTTTGTGGCTGCGCTATCATCTACGTATATGTGGTCATAGTTGCACGCTGTCTTACAATTATGAACACCCTCTGTATGCACCTGGCCGGGTTTTACAGCCGCTCTTGTTATCAGCAGCCGCAGTCTTACCATCTTGATTGGTGCGCTTCTCCTATTACTGCTGCTCTTAGTGCGAATGCAATCCATCTCAGCCTCTCATCCGCAGTCCTGCTGCCGGCCCTCGGGGATGGCTGCCTCCAGGCTGCTGCAGATCGGGACGACGCTCGGCTCGTGGGCAGTCAAGCGGTGGCTCGACAACAAGCGCGGCCGCTCTGAGCTGATGTTCAAGGTGCATGCACGCTCCACCCAGGCCTGCGACAGCCTTGGTCTGCCTAAGCATGGGTCTCGTGGCAAAGGCGGCAGCACCTCATGGTCCGCGAGTGTCTGTTGTCATGGTGCTGGCGGTGGCAGCAACGGGCAGGGGAGCTGCGGGCGGCCCTCATCCGTCTCGGGCCGGTGAGGACGACAGGACTGACCTGCAAGCCTCTCTCCTTGCCTCCAGTCAGCACTCTAGAGATCCTTCACACTTAACCTCCACAATACTCCATAATACTCCATAATTGCGACTCTGCTGAATTTCTGGTGGTGTTGAGCCTGTTTTGTCTGACCACGGTGCTTCACGTTGCTTCTCTGAGCTGCAGGCCTTTGTTAAGATTGCCCAAGCAGTATCCTCTCGGCCGGTGAGCGGCTCTCGCCACCATGGGGTGTCCCATTATGCGGTGCCCATTATGTGGTGCGGCCGCATGGCTGATCACGTTCAATGGCGCACTTGCAGCCACTGTTGATGAGATACCTGCCTTCTCACTGCTGCTGAGTGTGACCGGGTGACCCCCCCTTGTGGTCATGCAGGACGTGATTCCACCAGAGTACCTGGACGAGCTGGCGCTGTTGCAGGACCGCATCGCGCCCTTCTCCACCAACGACGCGCTGGACATTGTGGAGCAGGAGCTTGGTGTGCCCGTTGACCAGCTCTTCTCGGACATCTCACCGCTGCCTGTTGCCGCCGCGTCCCTCGGCCAGGTTTGACACATCCGAATGTGCCCAGTTAGATGTCTCAACTGTGCTTAAATGGCACAAAAAGATGAAGAAGTCTTAAAGATTGCAAATTTTGGATTGTGGTGTCACACTTTCCGCTATCTGCAGAAATCTCTGTGATCACCAAGAGGTAGGAATTGAGGTTTATGAGTATGCAAGTTATCCGTCTCCCTCTGTTCGCAGGTGTATCAAGCGCGGCTGCGGCCCAATGGGCAGGCAGTGGCGGTCAAAGTGCAGCGGCCTGGCGTGCGCGCAGCCATCGCGCTCGACATCTTCATCCTGCGCATCCTTGCGGGCTATGTGCGCAAGTTCGCCAAGCTTAACACTGACCTCCAGGTGGGCATCCCTATCCACCTCTTGTACCCCACCTAAAACCCCACCCCCCGTGAACCACCCCCTTGTCATCCACGTGCCATGTACCACCAAGCATCCGGAGCAGGGCCAGGGCTTTTGCTGTAATCACGGCTTCATCTTTTAGCCGTCAAAGTGCTTGGCTGCCTCAGTCAGTCTCAGAAAAGTCAATACTTTCAACACAAGTTGGACCATTTCACAGTAGTTTTGGGGCTGTACATCTGTCTGAATTTGCAGGCTGTCGTGGACGAGTGGGCCTCCAGCCTCTTCAAGGTAAGCTGGGGCAGCAGCTCCTCCTTCTGGCGGCCTCTTCTCTGGACTACTGCACGCTGTGCTCGTCTTTTTTCTCAACAGTCTCCCATGCAACGATGATGTTGGCAACGTGCTACCTGACTATTTGGCGAGCACATTGATCTGGGCAGGAGATGGACTATGAGAGCGAGGCCAGAAACGGCGCTCGCTTCAGGTAGCAACGCCAGCTTGCCTGCCCTTTGATGACACAGGCTTTTATCTCTGTTTGAGGTCAATGGGCACAAGGTTGGCTTATCCACTAGGACTTACTGAAGTCGTTAAGCTGCACTACTTTGGGCAGGCGGCTGTTTGGCGGCATCGAGAATGTGGTCATTCCAGAGATGTATCCAGACCTCACCAGCCAGCGGGTGCTTGTCATGCAGTGGGTGGAGGTGAGGTTGCTTCGTCCCCCTATACCTTGCGAGTCTGCTTTGAGCAAGTCACTTGCTGGTCTCGAAGCCTTCTCATTCAGGGGTGGAGGGACGTGGAAAAACCGGTTGCATCTCAGATGCATCATTACAAGTCAATATCAAGCCAGAGTCAAGAACCTTGGTACCTAAGAGGACATGGTTAGTTGCATGTTGAAATTGAGCATCGGCTTTTCAACAAGAGCCTGGCATCAAGCGTCCCTCTTATTCTGACTCAAATCTCGGCACGCAAGCACACACATGTTGGCCCCATTCTACTTGTTACCAACATGTAGTTCGACACACTGACTACAACAGGAGGCCAATGTGCACACGGGTTTTGCTTAGCGATGTATCATTTCATGTTTGTGTTACTGATGGTCAACTTTGGCCCTGCTCAGGGGGAGCGGCTGTCCGAGGTCCGCGACCTTAGCTTGATCGAGGTCTGCATTAAATCGCCATCCATGTGACTGACTTAGGGGGCTTCTGCCTTATCTGCTATTTGTCCTCCAGTGGCTTTGTGCTGCTCCGTCTCACTCATGGATATCACACTTTCTGGAGAGCTTGGTTTGCTCACATATTCTGGTCTACATTGTTGACAGTGCTCAGGCAGCACCATAATTGGGGCTGTGTTGCAGGTGGGCGTGTACTGCTCCCTGTCCCAACTGCTTGACAGTGGCTTCTACCATGCCGACCCTCACCCCGGCAATCTGCTTAGGACGCCTGAGGGCAAGCTCGCTTATCTAGGTACGTGATGTGGGCTTCGCATTGCATTGTCTGGCCGGCCTTGTGTATATGAATCATCTGGCTGCAACAGTACGTTTAAGTGTCGTTTATGAATTTACTGTTGGCTGCTTACGTTGTACTTTGAGCTCTTCGCAGTCTCCTTTGCTTCTTTCCTTCTGCACACTTAGCTCTGGTCTTAATACCAACCTCCCAACAACAAGCTCTGACAGCAGCTTCAGAGCAGGCTAGAACTTGTCGGGCTAAGGTGTAGAGTGTTTCACGTTTGACCGATGATCTAATTCTTCATCCTTGAAAATATACCAATCAAGCACAAGGCCTGCCATGTAGACCGCTACTTTCCACCAGTATGACAAAGTCAAGGTAGAGGTGGTCAAGCCGAAGAACTGAGCCTGGCCCCATCTTTTGGCCTGCAGACTTTGGCATGATGGGGGAGGTGACGCAGAGCTTCCGGGACTCACTGATTGAGGCCTCTGTGCACCTCGTCAATCGCGAATTTGACTCCCTCGCAAGGGACTTTGTGGCCCTTGGGTACGCTTATCACAGAGGATCACTTGCACTGAGTAGCTGTGTTGACACACTGTTTCATTGAGTACTTTCATTATCAGAGCTTCACTTGCACTGTATTGTACTGCAGCTGTGAAGGAACTGCAAAGTAGGCTCCCTCTGTTTAGACACTGTCTGCTTCTGCTTGTGCCTGGACTTCTAGATATATTCTGTGTGACAGATAATGCAGGGGGAACTCACACAAAGATGTAATTCTCCTGTGCAGGCTTGTGCCGCCCGGTCAGGAGCTCTCTGCAATATCTGATGCCCTCACAGGTTCGTGCAGGTTACTGAAATGCTATAGCTTTTGATGCCAGGTGGGCTTTGAAGGTCTTCTCAACTTACGTATAAGCTCGTCTTTGTGTGGGGTGTCACTGTCAGCAGTATGGATGGACATGCTTGTGATATGGGCCTAGCCAGCAATTTGTGAAGCAGATTGGACTTGGGGTGCTCACCTCTGACAATGAGCCATCAAATGCAGGAGTCTTTGCGGAGGCCATAAGTCAAGGTGCCCGCAACATCAGCTTTGGAGACCTTTCTGGCAATCTTGGACGGACCATGTCAGCTACCTCATCCCATCTAATAGTTGTCTGCAAGTGCTGAAAAGAGAACTACCTTGTGCTTCAAGCAACTCAGCATCTGCTACTGCACTATCCTGTCCGTTGTGAGTGCTGCACAATATGTTACTGCTTTGGCTAGTGGCCAGTGCTGTAGGTTGGCTTTGCACTTACTCTGTATGCGATTGTCATTTGTCATATTGGACGTATGTGCAGGTATCGCTTCAAGTTCCGAATACCGGCCTATTTCTCCCTTGTGGTTAGAAGGTCAGTATCCAAGCCTCAACATGGTTGCCCTCAACCACCTTCAAGACTATGCTAGGACTGTTGCTAATCTATTTCTTGTCTGTCAAGCTACAAGTTGCACCTCAACCATTATAGGCATCATCTTCTGCACAGAAAAAGCGTAGTCAATGCCTTATTTAGTACTCATCTTGCCTTGGCATCACCAGCTTGACAGTGCTGGAGGGAATAGCTCTGCGGAGCAATCCCCAGTACAAGGTTCTGGGCAGCTCTTACCCGTGGATCGCACGGAAGGTCCTCACCGATCAATCGCCACAGCTTCGCTCAACGCTGAAAGCACTCCTCTACAAGGTTCTTAACCAACAATATTACCTCGACTTGATCATTTCCAGTTACCTCTTTCAGGATAATAGTTATGCAGTGCCCCATGCCCTGCATGTAAATCTCGTGCTCATAAAGGGGGACAATTGATGTTCTGACGGTATTTTCTTTGCCGCCATGCTGACAAGCTTGTATCTAGCATATATTTGGCAACTCATGACTTCGTCATATCTTGAGGTGCTGCTATGAATGGCACCATTGAAGTATCAAGAGGCAGAGGATCGATAAGGCCACTGTCTAACATCCTGCTATTCACATTCATGTCAGGATGGAACATTCCGGGTCGACAGGCTAGAATCGCTACTGAAAGAAGTGAGTCCTTCCTTCTCTGACACCTTCTTTGATGGATCCAGTGTTTGAAAGTGTAGGTCCCCTGTCACTTATCTGCAATGGTGCATCTACTTGACTCTCAGCGCCTTGCTCATAACCTGCAGGCCCAGCGGCCTATTTTTGAGATTGACGAGAAGGATAAGACTGTCGCTGAAAGAGACACGCTAAAGAAAGTTTTGACATTTGCTCTCAGTAATGAGGTCAGTCAAGCCGGAGAGCTTTGGACCGAGAGATGCACAACATCTATCTGTATTCTGAATAGTATGATCAGGCTTGTAGTTTCATACAATTTCTATAAGCGGCAGTTATGAGTTGCTTGCAGTCTGAGCAGGTATTGCTTCCAGCCGTCTTGGCCACTTGGTCAGAAGTTTTGTTGCTGTGGGCCAATGGCAGTTGATACTGCTCTTTTGCAGGGGACCTTTGTTCGTGAGACGCTGTTAGATGAGATTGTGAAGGTTGGAAACCTCACCAAATTTCTGCCTCTTGAAGATGCCTGCATCCACTCGAACACCCACAAGCTTCCAGCCACGTGCAGTCCTAGACAGTGACGGAGGGAAGCTTGGTGGTTGCTTGTATCCATTAACACACAACCTCTCACGACATCCTGAGCCCACACTGTTGGTGCTGTGCATGCAGGGGATAGATGCTTTCAACCGCGCGGCCATTGATGCTGGCACTGATGCACTGGCGGCGAGCCTGCCGTTCGACATACCCCTACCTCAGAGGCTCACGGAGGCGGAGGACTATGAGCACTTGAAGAATCTCCGGAAGATAGCTGCACTGCTGCAGGGCGACAGTGGCAAATCCCCTGCTGTGGTCGCTTCCCCTGCTGTGGCTTCCATGAGCCAAGTATCAACAAGCCCAATCACCACAAGTGTGAGCAAGCCTTGCCATTCAGGAGAAGGCCCCGTCATATCATATTCTACTCCATCCTATCTGTTTGTGCTTCGCATGAGACTTGCTGATTTGTGAATCTGTTGATAACGATGAGGGCTTCAGCGTTACTTTTCACCTTAAATTGCATGGAACTGGATCTCATGCTCTACCTTTGTAAGATGGTCTGAGAGCTTTCATTCATGCCAGTCCTCCCCATTGCTTGCACGTGTTTTACAGGGTACTGCATACACAACAACTCTCGTTGTTAATTCTTCAAGCCAAGTCATAGTGGATACCAGAGGGGAGCAAGAAAATGAGGAGATTTTGACCTGGGATGATGTCATGGCAGCTCTGCGAAGAGCAGCTTCCGCTTTGCAGCAGCTTCCCAGACTCGCGATCATTGCCGAGGCAAGCTTGCTATACTTGATTCAGCCTAGCTGCCTTGTTGCTCTCAGTTAGTATCGACCCTTATCACTTAGCCCCTAAGGTATCTTAGTTGAATCAAATCTTAATAAACGGTCCCATTAACCCTTTCCACTCCTGATGAAAGCTCAGGCATTGGCATCGTTCCAATCCTGCAGTCAAGTGCCATGGAAGTTGCTGCTTACACATGTAGAGTAGAAGGGTTTCCATCCTTGCTTTAGGAGAACTGCAAGAGACACAAGCATTAGGCGAACTGCAAATACATCTTCTGCAACCGTTCTGAATCTGCGGGAATATGTCATTGTCAATCTGCCAATTTCAAAGGCCTTCGCTCGCATCAGCTCATACTCAGCACCCTGCACTGAGCTCACATCCAAGCTGCCATTGTCGTGCAGCTACCTCTTATAGCACAGCAACAGGCGGTGCTACTGCCTGCTGAGGTTATTGGGCTGCTTACCTCACGGGCTCTGGCTAGGACCATCCGCAGCTCCATACCGCGGGGCTCTCCATCGTCATTCAGCAATCTCCCAGAGGTCTCCCCAATCACATTACAACTATTAGCTAAGTACATATTAAATAAGTCAATTTGTCCAATTAAAGAGCGCAGGCTGATCACCACCCGCCTACGGTCTCTGGTGTACATAGGCTGATGTTGTTTCCCATGCATCAGCCATCTGCTTTGGTCTTTGACAAACTGCCCAAGTTGCGTGCTCTTTGCTGTGTCTCACATGTGCAGTGAGTCGTGTATAGAGCAACGCTTCAACCAGTGACATGGCTGTGAGTTAAGCATATTATCTCCAAAAGGTGGGGCCAAGGCGAGCTGCTGACGAGGTTGTTTTCTTGTGACGTTGCTTCTTTGAATTGGCTTGTGCTTGCCGCTGCGTCACTTGGGGTCTTAGTCTAAGTGCTTTGCATTCCTGTTTCGTTTTTTAACTCCTCTTCCTCTGCCTCTGTTCAATGCAGTCTGCAAACGGGCAAAGATTTTGCTTTCTCCCATCATTACAGCAGAGTGCAAGGCCTGTTCAGCTTCTCATTTGTGGTTGATCGTTGCAGCTGCTGCTGCATGGAGAGGATACATATGCACACCTGATGTTGATCAGGACACATTTTTGGTGAACTTTGAGCAAGGTCATTCATTAGGCATAGCTAGTCATGTAGTACAAGAGCTGGTGGTTTGCACCATGGCTGGAGGATCTGCAGAATCAAGGATATGGATAAGCCTGCCCACAGTAAGACTGGTCCAATGAGATTGGTTGCCTGGCTCCATTGTCACAAGTCGCATGTTATTTGAACGTGGTTGAAATTGGTCAGCCTCTCAGAGCTTATGTACAGGTCATGATGTGGAACAAGGCTGGCGAGCCTCTTTTGAAATGATGTGTTAAGGTAGTCCTGTGCCAGTAAGTCGGGGGGACTCATGTCGACCCTGGCCAAGCAAATGTAGCTATTCCTCGAGTTGTCATCCTCATATCACTGGGTGCTGAGGGTTTCTCCAGTAAAACAGAGGTAGTGTTCAAGATGTAGTGCAAACAATGAGGGCTTCAGACTTCACAACATGGGCCTAAGACAAGTGCCAAAGGTCCAGGGTTTGATTTCATGAAGGTTAAGCCTGTATTGATGAGGAGGGCCTGGTTGGACACGTTCAGGAGGCACATGCACAAGTGTGCAACACCTGCTGGTAAGCCGATCCGCGCAGTAAGCACGAGCAGAGGTTGCTATATGAGTCCAGAAGGCACGCCTCAAGCCTTCTTCTGCCACCAGTACTGGCTCGTCCAGCTCTCTTGTGCAAAGCATGAGCCTGAGCTCACTGCACTGTCAGGTTACTGCAAACAGTAATCTAACACACGACCGCGTATCGAGTGACACGTGCTGACATGTTCTAGGTTTAGGGTTTGCTTGCGGCAGGCAGCCTCCATCCGACCAGGGCCCGCCCCCGCGCCGTGGCGATGGCGGCGGCGGCGGTGGCGGCGGCGGCGGCGCCGAGCGAGGAGGATCTGGCGGCCTTCCAGCTCTGGCTCCGGGTGCGCCTCTCGCTGCTCTCGCGGCGCTGCGTCTGCGCGCCGGCTTCGGGCGTCGCGCCCGCCGCGGCGGACGGCGAAGGTCCGCCGCCCGTGGCTCTCCCGCTAGGCCTCCAACCCTAAACTCAGGACCGCCGCCGCAGCAACAGCAGCGCCTCCATGGCGGCCCCGTCTCTGACGGCGGCGAGGCCGCCGCCGCCGTCGCCGCCGCCGCTGTTGCAGAGGTGCTGCTGGCGGTGCCGCTGCAGATGGCCGTCACGGCGGCTGCGCTGGGCCCGGCGTACGCCGCCCTGCTGGCGCGCGGCGCTCTCGACGGCCGCTCCGCCGTCGCGCTCTTCCTCCTCGCCCAGCGCGCCCTCGCCGGCGCCTCGCCCTTGGCCCCGTGAGCACCTCCCGCCCCTGCGAAACCCTAAACCTAAAAGCAAATCCTAACCCTAAGCCTTGACATCAACCGCCGAACCCTTCAACCTAACCCCTAAATCTTCACTCCTAAAGCCAAACCTTGAATCCGTAAACCCTTCACCATATCGCAGCCTGGCAACGCCCAGAAAGAGCCGCGAGACCCACAATCTTCCGTGGCCGGCACAATGCTGCCATTGTCTTCTTAGACCGGCTCGCGTCTGCATCAGGATTCAAGGCCTACTTAAAGATTTGGGATTCCAGGATTCAAGGCCTACTTAAAGATTTGGGATTCTCGGTCTCTGGGTTTGATCTAGGCTCGCTGCCATCGCCTGTAGTGCCTGCCATATCCCAAGGCCGAGGTTCACTGACCAGGTACTTGGCAGTGCATCGTCATTCACAGCTGCAATCTGTTGGAATACTGGCCCCCATTCAGGTACATTCGGGTGCTGCCGGCGGCCTTTGACACGACCATCTTCTACGCGCCGGAGGAACTCGAGGAGTTGAAAGGCACGCCACTGCATGCTGCCACCAAGGCCAAGGTGCAGACCTTAAACCCCAGTGCACCCCACTCCAGATTTGAGCCCCCTGACTTCAGTAGGGCCGCCCTTTGCATTGACAAATCAGCACAGCCTGTCCTTGAGCGCTTCATTGTTATTGTGTTATATATTATTGATTAAGCAGGCTTGATCACGCAGCTCTCAAAGTGCAGCAGGCAGCTGAGCTCGCTGCACTTCCCGTCCTGATGGTGCGTTTGTGCTGGCTCACCTCACAGCTGAGGAGCCTGAGGGTGTCCTTTGACAACCAATTCGAGATTGCCGCCGCCAAAGTCTTCCAGGAGGCGGGCTTGCCAATGTAATTTCCAAGACTCGACCATAAGACGAAGCTCTGCACAGCTCAGTCAGACTCTTGCGGCTGGATCTCCTGACAGACAGATTCCTGCAGAAGGACTTGACCATTTCGCACAAGTTTGCAATATAAGTGTCGGTCGATTGCTCTCGAATCTTGTTAATACGAGCCATTCAGCAGACTCAGTAAAGATAGACCGAGAAGCCATGCACAAGCACATTGGCCATCACTGCCACAACATCAACAGCTGTATACTGCGTGACCACTTTCTGCGATCTTGTTTGCCAGGGCTGTCCAGTTTGAGGATTATCTCTGGTGAGTCTACTTGAGGTGCCATCCTGCCTTACATTCTTGTCGAGTAAGCTACCATACTTGGACTCACGCTTTCAATGCATCCTAGCAGAAGCACTTTGACATTGATGCTCACATCTCCCCTTACAAGCTGGACAACCTGAGCGTCTGTCACACTTGGACTTGGTATATCTTCTACCACAGGTGTCAAGTGTAAGGTTCGCGTTTAGGATTGTTATGAGAGTGCATGACTGGTATCCTCCTCCCTGAGCGATGCAGGGCGACCAGCGTCTTCTGGTCCCGTGCCAAGAGCATCCCCTTCCCAGCTGCCCTCCTGTCGTCCATGACGAAGGAAGGCCCCGCTTGGCAGAGCTGCAACGCTTCTCCTGTCACTGAGCAGACAAGAGCAGCTTCGGAAGGTGGAGAGGCTGCACCCGAGGCTGCAGTGAGCAAGGACCTCAGTGGCCTGGACTTGGAGGCAGACAGCAGCGGCCCCATTTGGGAGGAGGGACTTGTTCCCGGCATTGACTTCTGCAACCACTGTGAGATTCACTGCCCACAATTTCTGCACACAATATTGTGCTTTCTGATCTTGCGCTCTGCTGTTCTTTATTTAACATCAGTGTCTTTGCTTAGGCAGTGGACTGAGAATTTGATGAGGCTTCACCTCGAGCAATCTGCTGACTGTGGAGCAACTGTGCAGCTTTGGGAGTAAAAGCGAGGTGGGACGTTGATGACGAGCTTGGAACATCCTCCAGAATACCCAACAGCATGTATCTCGTGACAGGTCCTCTTTGCAACGATACTCCAGTGTTACTTGTCAGACCCGTTGTTCCAGGAAGAGACAACAGCTCGTGCACACGAACGCGGCATGTTCTGAATGCTACTTGCACATCATACTTGTAGAAGGCTTTTTCAAGAATGCCTTAGTGTACCTTGTCAGGTCCGGGTGTCACTCTGGCCCCCGACCAAGAAGTCTGCATATCCTATGGGAACAAGAGCAATGAGGTCAGCAAGTCACTGACGCTTCATGCTATCTTGCACTCTCTGACTGCTTCGAAGTTGACGTAAACACTCTATGACTACATATGAAGGAGAACACGAAGAAATCTGTGCAAGCAAGACCAGATTCTATGCTGTTAACCTATTCAAGGAACAACAGAATTTTGATTTGAAGGAAGGCATGTGTGCCTGGTGCCAGGAACTCCTCTTCTTATATGGCTTTGTTATTGAGGACAACCCCCATGACCACGTCATGGTGAAGCTAATTGACCCCAATTCGCCTTCTCCCGTGGCACAGACAGTATTGTGTATCTCAAAGCTGACTGCCCTCTACACCTGCAAATTGCCTCAATGCTGGCCCTCTCTGTGACGCAGATCCACTACCCTGCATCAGCTCTTGGGGACGACCCAGCCTGTGAGGCAAAGGCAGAATTCCTAAGAGTGCAGGTATTATGCCCAAGTCCTGGAATAAATCATTGGATAAGACTGCCTTACCTTTGTCAATACGTTAGAGCAGAGGTATGTGGTCTTCAAGCAACATCTTCTTCCTTGAAGAGATGCTCAGCAAGAGCGTGTCTTGGTCTGTGCAGGGCCTTTCCCTGCGCTGGCTTCTGTCGGCCTCCCATCTGGACTGCTCCATGCCCGGGCCTGAGATCGAGGAGAAACGTTTGCCCAGATTATCATCCTCCGAGGATGACTCGGGGACGATGGTCACTAGCACACATCAACATCCTCGCTTGGGTAGTTGCACAAGCTCTAAGGGAGATCATAAGGTCACCATGATAGACACGCGTGTCTCTGGTGACAAGGACAGGCCGAGTTTGGCGGCCTTTCCCAGCGATCTCCTGGCTGCTCTGCGAGTCCTGAGCCTATCCGAGCAACAGGCCGACAATGTCGTCAACATTCTGTACGAGGTGATCTCTCGTGATCGCTGCCAAGATATGACTTTTAAGGCTGGCAATGGCACAATGCAATAGCTCTTTCTGGTGAACTGAGTGCTGGGCATGTTGACCCGCCTTGCTGAACCTGCAGCAGCAAAGCCGGGATGCTGAAAACGGTCCGCCCACTGGCGACACCGTGGAGTGCGCGGTACGTCAAGTGGGCAGCCAGGGTGAAGCTTGGGGGTTGCTGATCCAGCTTCTGCAAGCAAGGTGTTGGCAGGACACTGCGGCAGATTCTTGCTTTTGCTGGCTGGCCGCAACCCTGGAGCCATTTATTGTAAACTTTGCGCATAGTCTGAGGATTGTTACGATTTTTTGCAGTCAATCTATCTTCAGAGCTGCCTTTCAGCAGGAGTGGATGTCGAGGCCATAAGAAGAGCTCAGGCTGTATAAGTTGTCTTCCTGTCTTGTTGGTTCTGCTTTCCTACATTTCAGGCTAGATGATCTGGAGGAGGGGACAGGCCCAGAGGATGCGGATGTCAAGCTCCTGTCTGAGGACGATGGGAGCTCTCTGAGTGACACCAGACAAGGGTGGGTGATCATAATCTCAGCAACCCGATTAGAGGACTACTCTTGCAGCTTGCCAACGCCAATCCTCTGTCTCCTTAGGCAACCATGAGTATTGCCTATCAAAAACAGTGAAGGATGACAGTGAGTCCACTTTTGAGATAGCCATGTAGTGGTTTTCAGACACTGAGTATGGTACTGGTCACCTCAGGCCCACTGACGGACGATGGCGCTTGACGCCACGGCGGCGGGGGTGCGTTGTCTACCGGCGCTCTCAGAAGCACATGACGAGGCTTTTTCTTCAGGCGGCAAGGCAAGGACTCTCACAGTGTCAATTTGCTGCCCAATAGGGAAAGTCAGCCGATATACCTGAGCATACACTTTGCAGTGGGCTTGCTTCGGTCAATTCACAAGGATTTCTGACACATAGTATACTTGGGACACAGTGGAATTTCCACACCTACTAGCGACATTGTCAGTCTGGTCCTTGCCAATTCGTTCGGGCCGCTTCTCACAGCCCTCGCCCCCTTTCGGAAGAGCTGATTCTTTCATACTAGCGAGTTCGACAATTCATTGACGCTCGTTGACGACCAAGAGGCTGGTCAGCACTTGAGCTCCTTTGCATCGGGCAATACCCTCTGCAAGGTTTGAGCGAATCAATCGTCAAGGTGGAATGGGTACTACTACAATCTTGTCTATCAATATGATCATGTATTGGTATATATGGTACCAAGCTATGACATGGTGATAACTTGCCCATCATCCACGTGAAGTTTCTTCACTACAGAAGGAAATACTGCCAGCACTGCAGAGCGTTCACGTGATTGTTAGCTTATGCTCCTCATTAATGCTCGCCCCCTGTATATGAAGCTTATGGCAAGAAACACCTGCCTCGTCTCAACACCTCAAATGCCCCTGATATTGTCATTGTTGGTCTCAAGTTACTCCAATCCTTGGCCACTGCTGGCAACATCCTATGCAAGCGCCATGGCACCACGAAAAGCAGTGGCACCCCAGCTAGCTGCACTGCGCTTTGATCCTGCCTAAATGTTGTATATGTATTATGAATGTAAGTGTATGTGGTATAAAGCGAGATTTCTCTGGCGTTCACTGCGTGTGCTACCACTCACAACCTCAAGAATTAAATATGGGCTTGGCTGATCTTGGGATCGGGGCAAAGAGGGGGCTGCGTGAGCGGCAATAGATTACTACGCTTGCTCAAACTGCCCTTGGGGGATCAATGAGAGGAAGACGGCAATAAAAAACTAGAACTAAGGTGTTGACTTGCCGGATAGGTACGGCCATCCCCCATGTAAGAGCAGGACCTCTAAGCTGGCTCTGTGCAGCATAGCCACGCCGCAATGGCGGGTGACACTAGCTGATCACTCAGAGGTCAATGCGACTTATCTTCATTGTTAACCTTGTGTGGAGAAGATCAGCTGTTGATCTTCCGGGCCACCATTGCAGGCTGCCCGCACAGCTGTCTGCTGATAGGCATAGGCCCAGTCGAGGCCTGGGCAATAGTGAAGCGGCGGGTTGAAGCGCGTATCTGTGATGTCAGGCGGGAGGTAAGCGCCATTATCCAGTAGGTATCGCATTGCACGCCGACTCCGCTCCTTGGCCGCAAGGTGCAGGGGCGTCCCTGCATATGATTCAGAATGCGCCACAAATATAAGTCCTTGCAATTACATGCAATTAATTGCATATACATGCCCAACAATCCTCTGTGCTTGGAAACTCACATCCACAGCCGCCGCTCTTTGTGCGAGCCTCGATGTTGGCGCCGCGCGAGCGGAGCTCGTCCATGACGCGGACGTGGCCGCCGGCCGCCGCCATGTGCAGCGGCGTGGCGCCCGGCGACTTGTGGCCCACCACCGGCTCGTCCACGTGCGCGCCCGAGTCCAGAAGCTTCCGCACCTGCCACGGACAAAGGCCAGGCGCTCCATATTCATCCAGCAGGTACACTAATTAAGTCCTTCCGATTTCTATCAGCATTTCAGATGACACTGGACCGCAATTGGGTTGCCAGTAAGTCGCAAGTGGCGACCAGCCCAAGTACAAAACAAGGAACGGTCCCGCCAGTTGCGAAGCCTTCATCGCAGCGTTGCATGGTGCAAAAGGAACTCTCGTGTACGGAAAAGGTTGAGGCCAAAATGGCCAATTACGACGGCAAGCACGTTCAATGACGTACATTACTTACCTGCAAATTGACGGGCATATTAACCACGGGTCAACACATAATGGTCGCTAATTGGTGCCTAAAGGGAGGAGTGGAGGAGGCACCTCCTGCAGGTCCCCCATGCGGGAAGCGACGTGGAGCGCCGTCCAGCCGCGGTCGTCCGCGGCCAGAGCCGCCGCCGGCGGCGGCGGCGGCTGCTGGCGCGGCCACGAGCGACAGCGCCGCAGGCCGCTGCCGTCGGCGGCGGCGCCGAGGGTCCGGATCGGCCGCCTGGCGACGATGGCGTCTGAGTCCATGGCCGGCGGCGCAGGCGCGGCGATCGGCGTGGAGCCCGCGTCGGCGACGCTCGCGGCGTAGCCTAAGATCGGAGCACGTAGGCGCCGCGGAGCCGCGCGGTCCTGGCTGCGGCGCCACCGCCGGCGGCGGC
>WELB01000258.1:143602-158566 GCA_009602725.1 Spirogloea muscicola | reverse complement strand
CGGGGCGGCGCCGGCGCGGTGCTACTCGCGGGAGGACTTCGAGGGGCCGGCGCGGGAGGGGCCGCTGGAGCCGGTGAAGCCCGGGTTCATGCGCGACGCGCTGGAGGCCGCCGCTGCGCCGCTCGTCCCGCCGCTGCCGCCGCTCGTCCTGCCGGGCAAGGGCGGCGGCCGCCGCCGCTCCTGGCGCCGCCACAAGCCCGCCTCCGCCCTCCAGGTGCGCTGCCGGACAGCCCACTCGGGCCAGCCGCGCTCTGGCCTCGCTAGATGTCAATCAGCCGCTGCTCTTGGACGCCCTCCCTGTCCTACTCCGGCATCCTCAAGTGAAATGAGCTCTACATCTCATCAATTCACATGTATCAGCCCGCACAGCCCAATCAGCTTGAAAGCTAAGACCTGCAAGCTAAACCCAGCTGCCAGTTGCCGGATTAATAGCCGAGTGTCAATTCACCTCTTGGCCCCTTCTGCAGCCCAATGGTAGCCTGAAAGCTAAGACGTGCAAGCTAGACCCAGCTGCCAGTTGCTTAAGCTCACTATGGCTGAGTGTCAATTGACCTCTTGGCCCCATCTGCACGCCTTGCCCAGGCAATTGCAGGCTCCGCCATCGCAGCCAGCTGCGCAGCGGCTCTCTTCAACGGCACAACGATAGCCCGCAGCTTCATAGACGACCACCCGCCCTTCAACAAGGCGCCCGCGTACCTGAGGGACGACCTCAACTACCTCGCCATGACAGTGGTGCGAGCCTAAGATGCACATATTTGATGCGCAACTTGGAAGCACATACGATTGTCTCATTAGCGGCAGGGCTGACGGCTCAAGAACTAAACGTAGCATACTGCCTGGCTGCTCCCATCAGGTCACAGGCTTTGGATATTTCACGGTTTTTGTGTTTGCTGCCAATGCTGTGGGCCTTGGGCTCCTGGCTGCTCAGCAGTTTCCACTGTTCAAGTCGCGCACGCCTTCTTCCTGATCGAGTTCACTGCGGGCATATGGTCTTTCAACTTCTGCAGCTGAAAGCCTCAAAGATAGCTCTAGCCTGCCGTTTGTACAGACCCGCTGACACTCCTTACGCGCCATCTCTTGGGACTGACAAGTGGCAAGTCAGTGCAACAGTTCTGATCTTACTAGATTGATTCTGTCAAGTATTAGACAGTGAGCGCTTGGTGGCATCATGGGAAGGACCTCGCTGTCGACCCACACCGCCACCTTTCTCCCTGAAGACAGCTTAAAGCACGCTGCCCCACTCACATAGGACCGAGTGAACATCGAAAGGCTGCACAAATTTGCCTATACCGCTTCTGGCTAACAGTAAATTAGCAATTTTTTCTGCTGAAAGTGAAGCAGATGTGGCCACACTGAGATGCTCTTTGTTTCTCGAAGTGCCAGATCACCAGCCAGCAAAGTGAGACCGGCTAATATAATGTACCTCAATTGTTGGACAAAACTTGTCACCTACAGGCAGTTATACATAATTGTCTAAGAGTCCAATTGACATCAGCAAGTGCCACTGATGCCAACCAATACCTATGGCAGAGGAGACGAGCTTCTAGTATCCGTAACCTGTAAGACGCAAGCCCGAGGAGTCAGTACAGTCGTACAACAGGTCCTCAAAGTATACTTGGCTAAGTTCTTTAGTAACACCAAAGGACAACAGGAGATGCCCACCTTTAACAATCAAGAGAAGCGGCTGGGTGGGAAAAGGAAATTGTGTCTTACCACTAGCATCCATGTTGTTGCCAGCTGGGGCAGCTTCTGGCTCCTTGATGTCAACAACAACGACATCAGATGTGAGGAAGGTCTTGGCCACGGATGCAGCGTGCTCCAAACAACACCTCACAACCTGTCAGCGGTCAGCATCGACGAAGAAGAGATGTCAAAGCCCTGCCTTGTAACCAGCTGCTCAGCAGTGGTTTTTACCACCAAATGATACTTGACTGTCAAAGATATTGATAGACAAGCAAGACCATATATTGAGGTCCATACTGCAACCTCCGTAGAGTGTATCTCTGTGTTTCAGTCACTTAGAACCAAGATTGTCAGAAAGGTATGCACGTCTACATGATTGTGGTGCTGTGCCCCACACCTTTGCTGGGTCAATGATTCCGGCAGCCATGAGATCCTCATACACGCCAGTTGCAGCATTGTACCCGTGGTTGAAGTCAGGATTAGAACCCACCTGCAATGCATGAACCTGTCACTCGCCAGGCTACAAGCAGATGCTAGTACCTATGCCTTGTGAAGCTTACAGCTTGTACAGACTGTGCTTGTCATCTGGAAGAGCACCTCACCTTCTCAACAACCACACTGCCATTCACTCCAGCGTTCTTTGCGATGAGTCTTAGAGGGTAGCTCAGTGCCCTTTTCACAATGTCAGCTCCAACCTGTAATCCCATGGCACGGTTAAGAATGAGGAGCATAGCTGACTTGAGAGGAAATAACTATCATTGTCAATCTATTGACTATTAAACGATTGCAGCGGCAATGACTATGTGGCCTACTGCCTTGAGAAGGTATGAAGAGCAAATTAAAAACCCCTGATTGACCAATTGTGCTGACATATTTGCCAGTAGGTACGGGGGTCTACACACCCTTTGCTCGTCGTTCTCAAGGGTCCCCTTGATAGCTTCGACTTTGGTAGAGAGGCGCAAGAGCGTGCAACCGCCACCAACAACAATACCCTCCTCCACTGCTGCCTGCAGGCCAGGTCTTCTTCAACGCATCAGTGTGCCGCATCAGACAATATAGAGGCCGGCGTGATGCTCTGCAATGTACATACAGCTGTTGATTTGCTGTATATCTAGATTGATTTTGACCACTCACTAGCACCCTGACTGAGACCAAAAGTTACCTTGGTTGCATTCAAGGCGTCCTCTACACGCAGCTTCTTCTCCTTAAGTTCGGTCTCCGTCTGTGCTCCAACCTGGACGATGGACAAGGTGGTGTCAGCACATCTGCAAGGGCCTCACGGACCTTCATATATATTCAGAGGCAAAGTGACACCCAGTGAAAGCTGTATGTATAACACGAACCTGAATGATAGCAACCCCTCCGGACAGCTTGGCAATCCTTTCGGATAGCTTCTCCTTCTCGTACTCTTGCTCGGCAGCCTGTGAGCAAGAGCATTGAAGGCCGTTTCCTCTTAACCATGCTCAGCAATATCTAGAGGAAAAGACACAGCACCCTACTACAATGGATTTTCCCAACCCCTAATCATGACAAAAAATGTGGAAATCCTTGTCAAGGCCCACATCCAAAAAGTCACAAGCGCGTGATACGGAGACTGAGGAGATGGAGCACACCTCCATCAAGTTGCGTATCTGATTCACCCTCTGTGTCACAGCCTCCTGCGTGCTGCCGTCGCTCACAATCGTCGTGGCGTCCTTCGTAAGCTCCACTTTGGCGGCTGTGCCGAGGACCTCGCGCCCAACCTTGTCAAGAGAGAGGCCAATCTCGTCTCTGATGACCGTCCCTGTACGGACCCAAGGCCAAGCAATTGTCATATACATGCTGCGGAAGTTGCATCATCCATATTCTAAGTCACTACCTGTCACTAGGCCAAAATAGAACTTGTTTCAAACCATGAACATATCTTCAATTCCTGTACCTCCTGTCAGGATTGCAATGTCGTCGAGATACTGGCTCTTGCGCTCGCCAAAGCCAGGCGCCTTGAGGGCAGCCACCTTAAGGTTGCCCCTCAGCTTGTTCACAACGAGCGTGGCTAGTGCCTCCTGCTCAATGTCTTCCGCAATGACAAGCAGGGGGTAGCCGCCGCGTATCGCGTCCTCTAGGATGCCAACCATGTCACGGGCTGTTGTGATCTTTTTGTCAACCAGCAGCAACTGCCCAGCGCAATGACGAAGTCAGAGCGAGACTGTGCGCCATGCTGGTCTGACATACTTACAAGAAGAGCATAGAGGTGATTGCAACCTCACAAGAGGACATGCACTGAGGTCACTGCACCTTGCAAAAGCTTTTGCCAAAGAAGGAGATCAGTATGAAAGTGGGAAGGCAGTGATCTGTGGGTGGCAATCCAACTCACCTTGCAGTTGTCGTACTCAACAGACATCTTCTCAGGGTCTGTCACAAAGTAGGGGGAAATGTAGCCCCTGTCAAACTGCCACAACATCAATAAGTGGAAGTCAGGCATGTTTCATATGAGTCACATACTATGACGGTCCTGCAGCACTGTTAAGCCTACATCGCCAAATCTGGTCAATAAACGCAGAAAGACCTCAACAATGTGAAAAGCTGGCAGCTCAAGTGCTTCAAATGAAGAGACGAAGCAGCCCAAGATCAATAGCTCCACTGCAAAACACAGGTGGAGCACGCCCACCTGCATGCCTTCCACAACATAGAGATGGTTCTCAGCGCTCTTGCCCTCCTCCAGGGTGACGACACCCTTGCGGCCCACTTTGCTCATTGCCTCAGCAATCATCTCCCCAACCTCATAATTATTGCCAGCGCTCACGGCGGCAACGTCTGCGAGCTCGCTATCCTCAACCTGTGCCCACAAAACGCAAGGTCACAGCAACAGAGTTGAGCCAAACAGCCAGAAGTTGCATCTGGTCAGCAGGAGGAAGCATAAGATCCTTGATACTAGCTCAAGCAGTTCACCTACTATACCAGCCTCCAACAACATTGACATGAACTCTATCTGAGGAACAACATAACCCTGCGTGAAAAACCTGAAATCGAAGATGGCGTGACAAAGGGCCAGGCTTGCAAGAACACACTAGACGTCACACTCTCAAGGAGTGTCAGTGGAAGGGCAGGCCCGCTCTGACCTCCTTTGACATGTTCTTGAGCTCCTTCACCAGCGCCGCGACAGTCTTCTCAATGCCGCGTGTGATCTGGATGGGGTTTGCGCCAGCCGCGACCACCTGTAGCCAGATTGGCCCAATGAAGCTTAGGTGACGCCTGGTGAGACTGAAGACTACTAGATCTTCGACTCCTGGAAAAGGGCAAGTGCAGTTAGGGTGCATTGAGATTGATGAACATGGAATTTGAAGTCTTACTATGGAGGTAACGCTAGACACTTAATCTGCAACTGAGAATGTATCAAGGTGCGCACCTTCATGCCCTCCCTGATGAGGCCCTGAGCAAGAACCACGGAGGTGGTGGTCCCGTCCCCGGCCAGGTCGTTTGTCTTGGCCGCTGCCTGGCGAACAAGCTTAGCTCCAATGTTCTCCACAGGATCCTCAAGCTCAACCTGCTTGAAGGCACGTACCATGGAAAAATGACGTGGCCACTTCATACTTGCGAGGAGCTTGAGCTGCCAGTGCCTCAAACCACTACTACCTGAATAAAGCAAGAGGCTGGGCCACATGTCTTGACCGATGTAGCTTGACGCTCGGGCTTAAGCGATCTCAAGAGTGAGATACCCACAACATAACTATACTCGAGTATGGAAAAGATAAGCTGCTAACATGCAGGTGTATTTGGCAGCACACCTCCTTGGCAACTGTCACGCCGTCGTTGACAATCTTGGGCGACCCATACTTGCTCTCCAGCACAACGTTCCGGCCCTTGGGGCCAAGCGTCACACCCACCAGGTCGGCCAGCTTGTCCACGCCGGCCTGCATACCCACGCAGGCCCTCGCACGTCAGCGCCCCACAGAATTGCGGAATCTGCAGGGTTTTAGATCCTGAATGCTAAGTCATGCAGGCAGAGTTGCTGCTCAGATCCCACCAGGTGCTGTGCTAGATTAGCTTAATATCGTGCAGTACGTTGGGGCTCCCGTCCTGTCACGCAAACCTGGAGCTTCTTCATGGCCGCGCCATCCTTGTTGAAGTGGAGCTCCTTGGCCATGCTGCGGGTGGTGACGGCAGCCCTCCGGCTCGCCCTCCGCCCCTGCTGCCGGGGGTTGCTGCTGAGGGGCAGGGGGGAAAATGCAGGGGAGGAGAGGAACGAGTGCGCGCCCTCGTTGCTGCGCAATGCTGCGCGGGCGGGGGCCGCGATCCTGGCGGCATCGCTGCCGAAGCCCTGGAGCGAGGGGGCTGCCGCCGAGGCGGCGGGCGGCGCTGCNGGGGGGAGGAGGAGGGGGGGCCGGGGGTGGGGGCCTGGCAGCTTCTAGAAGGACGGAGCGCCCTCCCTCCCCTCGCCGGGCGCTCTGCCTTCCCTCTTCCTCTCCTGATTCAGCTTAGTGTGTGACTTCGGGGGCCTCCTCCCTCTCCCTTTCAAGGAGGCTCCCTCTCCCCCTCCTGGCCCCCCGGGCTGGATCCCCCAAAACGGACGGTCAGGATCACCGCTTACCCCCAGCGGATCGGACGACAGCGGAGCACCGGCTGCAGGCTGCCTTTAGGGACTGTGGCAAGTTGTCCGTGGAGTCTGTGGACTTTGCTTGAGGATCTCGCGATTACGAAGTCCTACTATCCTGTCTTTGTCGTCAAAGATCAATCTTTTGTGTTGTGACTTGAGCACCTGCCGAAATCTAATAGGTGACCCTTGTTGTCTCAAGAGTGAAGCGCAGTTGCTCAATTTGTCCCTACATGTCTGGAAGGCTGATGACACACTGCACGTACAGGCACTTCCGTGGGCTTACTCAAGCTTCTGAGCATTAAATGCTGCACAATCTTAAGGCTCAGAGGACACGGCATGAGTGCTGTGTGGGCGCAAGTAGATTGACGATTGCTTTGCCGGCCTATCCAAATCAAGACACTTGCCGCAGGGTGCAGCAGGCAACGTTATCTGCCCCCTGCTGTCGTACCCCTGCTTGACCAACTGGTCTGTACGTGCACCTGCCAAGCGCAGCCCCACTCCAGTGGCGCTTGCTGAAGTACTTGATTATTGCACGTGCTTCTTGGCGAGCAGCGACGGAGCTGAAAGGGAAATGCGCCTGCAAGGGTTGTGCTGTTGGGTCCATGGGTAAAGCGCCTCAACGTCCTCAAGCAAGCTGATGCCCGTTGCTCTGATTGCACCGCTCAGTATGGAAGGGCCTTCGACACAATTTCATGCCTCGTGGCACATGGCATGATTGCCGAATGACCAAGAGGAAGAGGGCTTCGCTTTAATATTATTACCACATGCAAGCTGCGCCCGAGAATGTGCAAGTCGCGAAGAAATTGGAGGCTAGTGCGAATGCATACCGTGTGGCGACCTCTCATAAACCTCCCACTCTTCACCTCCCCCCCCCCCTCTCTCTCTCTCTCTCTCTCTCTCTCTCTCTCTCTCTCTCTCTCTCTCTCTCTCTCTCTCTCTCTCTCTCTCTCTCTCTCTCTCTCTCTCTCTCTCTCTCTCTCTCTCTCTCTCTCTCTCTCTCTCTCTCTCTCTCTCTCTCTCTCTCTCTCTCTCTCTCTCTCTCTCTCTCTCTCTCTCTCTCTCTCTCTCTCTCTCTCTCTCTCTCTCTCTCTCTCTCTCTCTCTCTCTCTCTCTCTCTCTCTCTCTCTCTCTCTCTCTCTCTCTCTCTCCATTACCCCCCCGCCCCACCATTTCCCTCCGCCACCACCCCGGGCCTCGGAACCTCCGGCCTCTCATCTCCACCCCCTCACCCCCTCCATCAGATCGTCACTCCCGTCTCCCTTCCACTTTCCTCCCGCCCTCTTTCCGTTATTCACTGCGGCCGTCTCTTCCGTCTCCCATTATCCTCGGCCCTTGTCGAAGCTAATGCTGTCCGCCGCTCGAGGCAGCGGTGCCATCCGGCGGCCTCCGCGCCGCCGTGCCGGGCGCCACTTTACTGCCCGCCGGCATGGGGTCGCGCAAAGTGTCACGCATGGGCTTGGATCCGGCCATGGCCAGCAGGATGGCGGCCAGGAGCCTGTTGACCGCCAAGGTCCACAACTTCCTCGCTGTGCAGCCAGCGAGGACCGTCAACAAGCGAGTCCAAATAATAGCACCAGTTCGGATGGTTTGGCTGTGCAGGATGTGCTCAGCAAGACAGAGCTTGACCTCATGGAGCTTTTAGATGTCGTGCCCGAGGCGCTGGACCGGGCCATCGGCGATGTGAGCAGGAGCGTCTGCCCCCCTTGCCGCACTGTAAGCTCCAGTTGTCAAGCCTCCCCTGAATTTGACTTGTGTGCCTTCACACTCACTGCAATTCAACTAGCACTGTCCAGCATTCACAGCTCTGACCAATAACTCTTGATTTGAGGTATCATACTGTCAGGTGCTGGACCTGATGAACTCCCAAGCAGCTAGAGAGCAAGCTGCACCCTTGAAGAGCAGTCTAGAAGAACTGGATTTAGCACTAGGCGGCGGCATTCCGCTTGGCGCTGTCACCGAACTCGTCGGGCCTGCTGGAGTCGGCAAAACTCAGGTCTGCTGGCAGACTGGCACAGGAGAAGTATCTGCAGTATGTTGAGACATTTGTTTAGAGCTACGTATAAGAGCAATTTACCTCATATATGCTTTTGGAATCTTCGAACAGGTCAAGAAACAGCTTGCCTAGTTTGCTTGAGCTTAACCTCCACTCACCTATTTGACCATGAGATGCTTGACTAGATTATGGTTTGTCCTGGCCTGTCCCATCTCTGCGTGCCTCAGTTCTGCCTGATGCTCGCGATCTTTGCGACGCTGCCCAAGGCATTGGGTGGCCTTTCGGGCTCAGTCTTCTACATTGATACAGAGAAGAAGTTCAGCTCTCAAAGGTAAATGTCAATAAGCTTAAGGTAGGGCTTCTCCTTTCTAGGATACAATTGTTACAAGTACAATAGTCAACATACGAAATCTGAAGTAAAGACTTTTCATCTTAACATAGCTTAGATGTAAGTGCTATCAGCTTCTGATGCTTCTCTGAGGTGGACGAATGCAGACTCGTGGAAATCGCACAAACCAGGTTTCCAGGGCACTTCAAGGACAGCCAGTCAATTAAGCATGTATGCAGCTGGATTGGCATTCCTCCCAATGCCCCTGCTTCGGGAGAGCAACTCTTGCTTGCAGCTTAGCAGATGGCAGTTGTGTCAATGTCTGACTGCATACATTTCTACGGAGCAGTTGACCATGCAGGTGCTTGTGATAAGCCCAGACTCTGCAATGGAGCTTGTAAGCAGGTGAGAGATCTTACATCAGCTTCATCCTGCATTTGCACACTTTGCCAGGTGTTTTCCTTGCAGAGCGACGATCCGCGACATCATCCTATAGACGCCGTGACGTCCTTGGCAACATTCACAATTGCCAAAATTCAGTAAGATTGAACAACTAGTTCGTCATTGCAGGTTGAAGGGGCTTGAGGAGGCAATCATTGAGTACCGTGTGCGTCTGCTCATATTGGACGGAATCGCATCTCTGATGCACAGGTGCATGCTCAAAGTGTTGTGTTCTTCTGACATAGATCCTGCCTTTTGACAATCTCAAAGTCGTGAGAAGGTTCATGAATGTCACACTATGGCAGCCAAAGGCCAAAGGCAAGTATGGAGCCTGTTGAAGGAGATAGCAGTGCCTTCGGTTGCATAATGTGAACTCAAGAATTGCTGACATTCTCTCAAGTGCTTGGCATACAGCAGCTCCTCAAGGACTGTGACAGGACAAGGGATTCCACGTCTGAAAGCCGTGCCTAACTCTGTCGTACCATGACAGTCATTCCGGCAAGGACCAAATCAATCAACGGCAGGAGCTACTTGGCCAGCAAGCAGCTCTCCTCAAGTAAGTAAAATTCACGTCACGCACACTTTCTCGCATAGCATTTCCGTGACAGGTTGTGAGCAGGCTTATGGTCTTGCTGAAAGCAAGGGAAGTTGCTGCAGGTTCTTGGCAGAGCAGTTCCGCATCCCTGTGGTTGTAACTAATCAGGTGGTCGCCCAGATGAGAAGCTCCAGTAGAGATCCAAACTTCTCATTTGGTAAGGAGCAAACACGCACCATCTACCATTCCTGAGACAGTTGATATGAAGATGTCACTTCACTCTCATGATGCTGCTCAGTCATTTCGCTTTGATGAAACTCATCAGTAGCTTGTGCAAAAAGAAGGATCTGTGTACCTCTGATTTTAGAAGGTCATCATATCGCAGAAAAGGAGAGCAATCAAGACCAGCCTGCTCCAGGTGGCCAAGAACTGCTGACGGCGGCACTTGGGACCAAATGGGCGCACTGTGTCAATGTACGGCTGGTGTTGGAGAGGGTGGGAGGTGAGATTTCCTCTCAGCAGGGCTACTCTGCTCATTTATGAAGTACTCTTCCACTATTAATAGTCCAAGCCAGAATGAAGCAGCATGCTTTTTCTGTGCTGATCGGTTTTTCCGGTCCACTCGCTTTTTTCTATTGCAGGTGGGCGCTTGCTCAAAGTAGCCAAGTCACCCATGGCAGCTTTGATGGGGTTTCCTTACCTGATCACCTCTGCAGGCATCCGACTCACAGATGAGAGATTAACCCTCTCTAGTGTGGGAGGCCTAACCTCCATACGGAACGAAGGTATGTAGCTAATTTTGTGCTTCACATCTTTCAGCCTCAGCACTGAGGTGCAACGTAGCTACAGGGCTCTGTAGGGTTTTCCTTGTGTAGGCAACTCGTGCCATAACACGCTACAGATTATGTTGCTCTTGGTGCTGCAGAATTTCACTGTCAGTGCTTGCTTAGACTGCACTGTCAGACTTTGGAATTTAGGCACCTCACATGTTCTCCATGGAAGGGCTCTTTTCAGAAAGAGCACACAGGTTTCTTTCAAAGTGATATCAACTAACACCGCTGCTCCTCTATGCTGCCCCCAGGTGACGACATCACATAGCAGCCTCTTCCACTTTGCAAGGGTCCATTGAAGCACTACGCCTGTCCTGTCCAAGTATATTCGACGACCAGGTCCTCTGACTGTGAAGAGACTTCTGGAGTGCTCGAGCACGAAGAGCGACTTGAGCTTAATCACCAACAATGAACAATGTCGTATGTATAGTTCCTGTAGAAAGAGGAGGCCACAAGCGTCCTGTATCAAGAGCAAAGGGCCGTCTCCTCTGGCTCATTCTTTTATTCATGTATACCTTGCAAGGCAAACCCGTGGAGGCTGAGAAGCATCTGAAAGATTTCCAACCCACAACGTGCAGACCATGCTGGATTTCAGGTCTTCCCTTCATGCTAGACCTGTATCTTTTCCACGTTGAAGGGCTGTTTGTGCCAGACACACGACCAATTCGGCAGCCTGCAAGCTTAAATTGTTTGACATCATTGCACATTGCGCTTAGTATCGTCATCAACACCGTCAACATTTGGCTCAAGACAAGCTGGGATCAGCCAGCTCTGTCACCATCCCACTCTTCTTGTGTAAGCTTAATGAACTCCCAAGAATCAGGCTTCCCAAAAGAGACTGTAAGCCTGTCCTACGTCATGGCCACTGCGCACGGGCAAAGTGTCAGCCAAATTCACCTACTTGTCGGAAAGGGACCGACGACCACAACCCGTTCAGTCATTGAACCCTCGCTTGTTGGCTGCATGGTAATAGCAGCCGCAATTTTCCGAACTTCCATCCAGATATTCAGATTTCCAAAAGCCTCATGTCAGTACTGTACATCTATGGAACTGCCTATGAAAGTGGTCTTTAACCCGCCTTCATCCATCTGACCAATTTACGTATCTGCGCCGCTTAGTTCTGCCCCTCATCCACAGTGCCGTCCCTGCCACTAAATAAGCTATCTATATCGTCGAGCAATTTCTGCACTTCCAAGATCACAGGCAATCACTTGCTCTTGGTCTCAGGGGTGGGGAACATGCTGGGGGTGGCACTGCGTGGTGGCGAGAAGCCGAGCAGCTTCTGGAGGTTGGGCCGGATGCTGATGGAGCACAGCATGTACAGGAAGACCATGGAGCAGTCGGTGAAGTCGTCACCTGCAAGCGCGCGCTTGAGTCAATCGTGAGCGGTGGCAAGTGCACACCATGGAGGCGCTCGACTATAGTTGATGGCTCAAGATTCGAGGCGCATCTGGTGACTCAAGTCTGGACATTGTCGACTTCTCAATGTGGGCTTCAGCCCCAAGTACCAAAACCCTGAGAGGACCTCTCAGCTCAAGCTGCAAACCGATGCAGACTCAAAGCACACGAGGATGGCCACCAGCAACTTCATCAAAGCAGCAGTCTGAGCTCGCGATCTCGCACGGTCCTGGCCAACTGGGTCGGCCCTGCGTTGCTGAGCCGTGTCTTCTGTGAGTGGGAGTTACCTGCGAGGCCACGGTGCGACATCTTGCGGACGAGCTGGAAGGGCGCGAACGGGAGCTTGGCGACGACCTTGCCGTCGAAGAGGGAGTTGAGGAGGCCGAAGACGACGAGGAGGATGACGGCCACGACTCCGCCGGACTGGAACTTGGAGAAGGACAGCGTCTGCGCAGCCGCCGCCGGCCAGCGCCGCCGGTCTCAGGGCCCTCGCCGGCAACGGCGGCGGCGGTGGCGGCGGCGGCAGCGGCGGCGGCGGCGCACCTGGTTGCGCTCCTTGAGGCTGTTCTCGAAGCGGTCCATCTTCTTGGCCTTGCCGCTGCGCCGCGCCGCCGCGGCGCCTGACTTGTCCTGTGCACCCTCTCCGTCGCCGGGATCAGCGCCGACGCCGCCGCCGTCGCCGCCGCCGCCGCCGGCGGGAGAGGCGGGGCGCGCGCACCTTCATGCTCTCGAGCTTCTTGGAGGTGCGGGAGATGGAGTCGCGGAGCTGGCGGTAGGAGGCAGTGCGGTAGATGAGCGCCCACGACACGGCCTCACACAGGAAAGCCGTCGCCACCGACGCCGCCACCACCGCCAGCCCGTCGCCGTACCGCATAATGGCCGCCGCGCCGCCGCCGCCGCCGCCGCCGCGCGCCTGCCGCGGCGGCTGCGACGACGGCTAGGCTGAGAGGGGTTGCCTGGGCGACTGTCCTAAACCCCTGGCTTACGAATACCGACAATAACCCCTCTGGGTCAGGGTTCAAGACTGCATTACCACTAAGAGTGTACACAGCCAGTTTGCAACGATACAAGTAGTCTTGAAGGCCACTCGACTTGTAGTATACAAAAATGCTAGCTGTGTGGCCGGCTGACTTGATTGGTTGTATCGACAAGCTGATTGTGTGGCCGGCTGACTTGCTCGTCTTCTCTAGAAGCAGTAGCGGCGGAGTCTGTGATAGAAGTGGGCCATGTGGCAGCGGCAGTGGCCAGTCTTGCAAGACACACCAGAGTCAGACAAAATGTGCACAGAAAATCCGCAAGAGTCTACTAATTTCCTCGCTTGCTGACAAGTCTTCTGACCAAGCATCACGAACACAGGAAGCTTCGGTAGTGTTGAAGTCCCGTGGCGTGCAAGTGTTTCTGAGTAGCAGACCAAGGGCCTGGTCCCCCTCTAATTGGGAGGGAGGCATACATCTCCGTGGCCCTGCCTGGATGTGATTGCAAGCTGTGACGTTAAGCAGTATGTAAAGGGCTGTCTTGGAGGCTTATCTATTGAGCCGGCCCCTGGCCTGGGCAATCGCCTCGTCGCTGCAGCAGCAGGCCGACTTTGAAAGCTCGTGAGAAGCTGGCCTTCCAGCAACAGCGTGCCTCGCCCCCTCAATGCCGCACAGTCAGCCGTCATGCTTATCCTCAGGCCTCTTCTCTGGCCACACCACTGAGCACCTAATGTGATGTTTCGCACACCGCAATCACCTCTGCCAAGGAGAAACATCCAACATGCGATGCTTGGTAGCTGGAGTACCAGGCAGAGCGTCCTCCACAAGGAGGCTACCTCTGCCAGAGGTAGGGTGTTGCAGGCGTTACGCACAGCCTTCCCGATTAGCTCCTGTGAAGCGGCCAGCTCAGGAAACCTTGTCCATGAGCTGGATTGGCGCGAGGACGTTGTTCTTGTTGGTTTCCACAATGCAGCCGTTCATCACCATCTCGTCGAGCATGAAGTGCGCCTTCTCCAGGTGGAACATGATGTCCAGCTCACACTGCAGCATGGGTGCACAGAAACCTAATGTCAGCTTGTCTGCAACTTGAAAAGGCCTCCAAAATCTGGGTCATGAAGCAGCACGCACTCCGGCTTGCTGCTAAGGGCGTATGAGTTAAGCCGTGAAGCCTGCTGTCCTCGGAACTTTGACAGGATGCAAGCTTATGTTACTCAGAGGCGGGGCTGGGGGATGCAATACCCTCAATGTCAGAGCAGCATGTGTGAACACAAGATAACATAAGCACAGCAAGGGTAGCAGTCTGAGGCAAGCTCGAAGCTTCTCGATATCCTCGGATGGAGGACGATCCGTCAAGTCAGCTGAGCTGCTGAAGCTCAACCCTTTAGCCTTCGGTCGGTGGACCGAGTATCTCATCCTAGACTGCCACAAGGTCCACGCAGATGGCCGCGGCGAGAGGAGCCTGAGAAGGAGGCACGGCGTGAGCATGCTCACCACGTTGCCAAAGTAGCGGTCCATAGTCTCCACGACGCAGTGGATGAACTCCAGGATCGCAAGCTCATTCTGCAGCAAGCAAGCGCAGACAGCAGCTCCGCAACTTCAGGGCCGCAGAGGGGTCCGCCCATCAGTGTCTGCCCACGTAGACGGGCGTGGCAGACTCAGAGGCACATAGCATAAAGCGGCACAACCACAGAAGGGTAGAGCGCATGCTTTGCACGTATGAAGTCATCGGTCACATTCGGTCGTCTCCATTGACATCGGCACGGCGGCGGCTGCACCTCGTCGCCGTCGACGCCGACGAGGAAGAAGAGCGAGGCGTAGCGGCGGTAGATGACCTTGTACGCCCGGTGCTCCACGAACGAGCACTGCGCGGCCCGGCCACACCGGCGCACCGTCAGGCACGAGCCGGCGTAACCCTGCAGCCCTAAACCTAAACCCCAAGCCCTAAACCCTGGATCCTTAGCCCAAAGCCCGTCTGCGGCGGCGGCGGCGGCGGCGGCGGCGGCGGGCGCGCCTGCTGGTCGGAGCGGGCGAGGCACTTGCGCACGATCTCGCCCTCCAGCGCGCGCCGCTCCTCGAGGCTCATGTACTCGTAGTACTGTGCCAGCCGCGTCTGCCCCTGCTTGTTCACCAGCAGGATGAACCGGATCGTCATCGCAGCCGCCGCCGTCGCCGCCGCCGCCGCCGCCGCCGCCGCTCGCCGCTCGCCGCC
>WELB01000258.1:112539-142946 GCA_009602725.1 Spirogloea muscicola | reverse complement strand
CGGGTCTCCGCACAAGGCGGCGTGCGAGCCGCCAGCGTCCCCGCGATGGCGCGCCCCAGCGCAGCGCTCGCGGCGCTCGCGCTGTTGCTGGCGGCGGCCGTGCCCGCGGCGGTGGGGCTCACCGCCGGCGACTCCGTCATCACGCTCACCTCCAAGAACTTCGACAAGGAGATTGCCAAGCACGACATGCTCCTCGTGGAATTTTATGCCCCTTGGTAGGGCGCTCTGACTGCACCCTGGGGCTCTAGTCTTACGTCAAGTGCACCTCGCGTCGTCTACAATGGCGTCATGCATTGTAGATTGCCAGCCTCTTGGTGGCCAGCTCGGTAACACGGCACTCCTCTGCCACTCCTCTGCCACAGTCCTGCACCTCTTCTGAGCTGCAGTCAGCTACTTCAATTCCCGTTTCAGGCATAATCACCTCCTGTGGCATTTCAGACAGCTGGAAGTAATACGGCAGGCAGGAAAGACGTCTCTTTCTGCAAATGCACGCTGGTCCTTGCACATGCAGTGGACTTGTTTGCTCAAGTATGCCACCTGGCTCACTCGCTCACTTTGGTGCCGAATGGATGTTTTTGCGACAATGCAGGTGCGGCCATTGTAAGAAGCTGGCTCCAGAGGTGACCGCCATGCCGCTAGCGTCATTGCCTCTTTGATTGCCAATCACCTTTGTAGCACAGAGCAGATAGGGATGTCGGCGCATGCAAGTTGGTGACGTGGAATATGTAGAAATAGTCAAGATATGCTGGCCTACTTCTCCACGTTGCCTGGGGCATGCGATGCACGCTGACACCTCCTTGTCGTGCCCTTGCAATGGGTGTTGGTTAAAGTCAGATAAAGTGCCATTGCATGTGGCACCTATTGTCACACTGAGCAATTTATGTCATGCACGGCTGGGGACGTGACGCGTTGCCTGCCTGGTGCAGTACGACGTAGCCGCACAAATCCTGGCCAAGGAAGACCCTCCACTTTACCTGGCCAAGGTCGACGCAGATGAAGCGAGCAACAAGGAGTTGGCCTCCAAGTACGATGTCAAGGGCTTTCCCACCATGAAGATCTTCCGCAAAGGAGGAATTGTGCAAGATTACCAGGGCCCCCGCGATTCTGCAGGCATTGTGGATTATGTGAAGAAGATGGCAGGCCCAGCATCCAAGGAGATCAAGACCTCTGAGGAGATGGATACACTCCTCAAAAACCATGTTGCAGTGGTGAGGAGTCAGGCTGAGGGCCATAGAGCTACTCAAGCAACCTGTCAGAGATGATAGATAACACGCAGTAAGAAAATTTGACTGCAGTAATCCTTACATGACAGATGGCTGTGCTTGGCACAAGTCAATACCTGCCTTCTGTTAACCTAATTTGAATATTCTGAACACTGCATGCAACTGCATGCTGCTTGCGCAGGTTGGTGTTTTTAAGAGCCTCAATGAACCAGAATTCAAGCGATTTGAGATTGTGGCTGAGAACCTCCGGAGTGAGATGGTCTTCGGCCACACCATCGATGGTGCCTTGGTGCCAGACAAGGGCACGCCTTTGGCAGCCCCTGCTGTCCGCCTCTTCAAGGACTTTGATGAGGGCTTCAACGACTTTGCTGTGAGCTGGCACCTCCCTAACGAAATTCAACAAGAGTCTACAGCCATTCTGTCTAGTACCGAGAGTGGCCTCTCTTTTGTCATCATACTGCGGCACCGCGTACACGTATACCATACCTTTCTATTTACTTGCTGGGTCTTCTGAGTTGTGTGCATCTGGTCCCAGGACTTTGACCTCGAGAAGTTGAAGCAGTTTTTGGACGTGAAGAGTGTACCCTCTGCTGTAGAGATGAGCAAGGACCCAGCAATGAGGCAGGTCATTTCCAAGGTCTTCCAGAGTGAGGCGCCCAAGGTCTGTTGCACTTGCTCCAGCCACCTTCCCAATGCTTCAATGTGGCAGCTCACTTGTCGCTGTGCCCCTTTCTTTCATCTCAGCCTGCTGCTTCCCAAGGTCTTCAAATTTGAATGCAAAAGATTGTGTTCAAGACAAGAGTAAGTCCTGGTGTGCACAAGCAGGCCAATTCACTCACTGAGGCTTCAGTACAAAGAATGCCTGTAGCAGCAACATGCTCTTTGAGCTTTCCCAGTTACACAGCTGTGTACATTCATCACATCACTGCAAGGTCTGATCCACGATCTGACCTGCTCAGGTGCTTGGCTTCTGGGACTACAAGAGTGGCACTGCTTCTGCTTTCAAAGAGGAGTTCCTGAAGGTAGCTTCCTCAAAGGCAGACGAAGTCAAGTTCATCTACGGAGATGGTGCCGATAATGATCAAGCTCTCAAGGTGTTCTATGCACCGGGTCTACCCTGTACCCCTTCCTTGTTGGACTTACTAATATCATGCCATTCTCCTGTTTGATTGCTTTGTTACCTTGTAGCTGCAGGCCAGGTAGCTGTGCCTGCCTTTCTCCTAAAAGCTGTGCCTTGTGCCTGTCACAAGTGATCATCTAACATTGTCATATCTACTGATATTGGTGATGGACAGCCTTCATACAGCTTAGTATTGCCGATGAGCACACTTATGACCTTCATGGGCACGTCTACAACCGTGTCCAGCGTGCTCTTTTGCCAACTCTGCTAGTGGACTGTTTTGTTGCAGTATTTCGGCGTCACCACGACCTCCCTCCCCATTGTCATCATCCACGACACGAAGGAGGACAAGAAGTACTTCCTGGAAAAGACGTCTGCCGACAAGATCACCACATTTATTGATGACTTCAAGGTCAGAAGCATAGTGCTCACCTGACCTCATTGCTGTTATCAATTGAAGCACTGAACCATCGACCAATGCAGACTACTCTCCAATTCTGAGACCACCCTCTTCTAGCCGATGTTTTGATATCTCAAGCAATTCTCTAAGTTGCTTGTACAGGCTGGCAAGCTCACACCGCATATCAAGTCTGAGGACATTCCAGCAAAGAATGATGAGTCCGTGACTGTCCTGGTGGCTAAGAACTTCGACGACATTGTTTTCAATTCTAACAAGGACGGTGGGTAAAGGCTCAAGCTTGTAGTTATGTGCTCACTCTCTCAGTTGAACTGCATCCTGCTGGTCTAGCAGCTTGCAACCTCCTCGAGAGCCTCTATACATCAAAGTCCATCATCCCTTCACGTTATTTTCAGCAGTGCTCGACTATAGCTTCTTTGTTGATGTCTTGAGTGCCGGGCTTGATGCTGGGGCCAGGCGCCAGGTCTCCAAAGTAGAGAGCCTATGATGATATGTCATAAGGAGGTCAAGAGGAATGTCTGTGGTGCTAGACTGCAGAAAGCATACCTCTCAAAATTTGTCCATACCTTGTCTGAAGCACTTGGGCCACTACCGGTTGGTCTGCAGTCTTGATAGAGTTCTATGCGCCCTGGTGCGGGCACTGCAAGACGCTGGCGCCAATCTATGAGGAGCTCGGTGACCACTATGAGGACGATGATGAGATCATCATTGCTAAGCTGGTAAGACTTTTGCCTCGTTGCTTATCTGGAGGCCATGCTAGTCAAACTTGAATATGATCTGTCATCGTCAAGGCTTCATGTGAGCAGGTGCAACAAGAGCATTCTGGTAGGACCACCAGGAGCTGGCCTCTACTGCTCTTATCTAGTGCCCAGATCCTGAGAGTGCTGACCATGAGCGACAATTCGGGAAGTTTGTGAGACTTGTGTCTCCCAGGACTGTGCAGCTAGGACTTGCAAGGAATCACGTACGCGCTGAGTCAAGCCACGTCCATGTGCAGGATGCAACTGCCAACGACGTGCCCAGCTCGCTTTTCAAGGTCAAGGGCTTTCCCACGCTCTTCTTCTACTCGGCGGACGGCAAGGTGAGCCCGTATGACGGCAACCGCACGCTGGAAGACCTCATCAAGTACGTCGAGGCGAAAAGGAGTTCCAAAGCGGGCACTGCGCCTGCAGCCGCTGCCTCTGCAACCGATTCTTCCACAGATGCACAGACGGACGCTGCCGAGGCTGCTGAGGCCTCCATTAAGGCTGAGGTTGAGTCACATGCGGAGGCCCCCAAGGATGAGCTCTGAGGGCTCGCATCTGCAAAGCCTTGCTGCACTAAGCTATGGGAAGACGAATTAGCTACTGCCTCCACCTTGCTTGTTGCTCCTTGGCCTTTCTTGTCGGAGCACCCTCCCACTTTGTCCTCCGCCGTTTAGCTCGACCAGGTGTCATAATGAATGACACCTGAGCAGGCACATGCCATCCCTGGTCTCCTTAAGCTTCAGTTTGTGAGACATCAATCAGATGGTGCATCGTGATGTACTTAGAAAAACAATTTGAGGGATACTGTTAGCTGCACAGCAACTGACAGCCATGCTGGCCTGTGATGAGTCCTTCTCCCAGAAAGTCAAGTGATTTGTGTCAATGTAACGGTGGACATTTGGATCCCGGGCAGGGGTGGCTATCACTTTATTGCCGCAAATATGCACGGCCCCAGGTCAAAGCGCGTTTCCATGGGATACAGTTTCTCAAGCTGCTGGTGGTCTGCAATGCTGAGCTTGGGGCTAGCCACATGATTGTGGTCTTGCTTGTCGTTGTCGACTTGGTCAGGTATGCAGCCATTTGTCTCATTGAAGACATGTGCCCAATCGAGCCGCTGCAGAGCCTGCTGGATGCGCCTCAGTGGTGCACGATTCAGGTTGCGGTCGTTGTAGATGAAGTCCAGGAGGCCATCAATAAGCGATGGCGGACCCATCCCCGGGCGGTTGAGCAGGATGGTCCGCAGCTCGTCGCGGCTGTGCAGCAAGTGGCCCCATGGTGGAATGAAGGAGCCATTATTGGCGTACCTACGACACAGAGCAAGCACATGAGTGATCGGATGAGGATGCGTCTTACTTGGGGACACTACAAGACAGCCTGGTTGCAGTCAGGACGGGGCAGTCTGAAGGCCCAATACTGCGCACAAGCTGGTCACATTCAGCCTGCGAGCGCGTCGATGGACCATGTCATCGTGGATGTGGTGCCCAAACGGCCCCGTCCACACCGGATGCCAGGCGATGTATGCAAGGCCCCCGCTCTTGAGGACCCTGAACGTCTCCTCGATGAAGCTCTCGACGGGGTTTGCGTGCTCCAGCACATTGTCAGAGAAGGCGACGTCAAAGCTGGCGTCCCTGAAGGGCAGGTAGCTGCAGTCAGTGCTGATATATAGCGCATTGGGTGCGTTGGGCTCCACGAAGTGCTCGAGACCGTGGTGCTCGAAGGGGCAGTTCATGCCCACGTAGCTGCGCACTGACGCGGAGATCAGCTTGCCCACCCTGCCGATGATGTCGCCTGCAACTTGCAGAGTCAGAGCAACTGAGACGACTGGTGATTTGCCAGCATCTGGTGTCCGACTAATTTGCTGAGCCTGAAGAGCGAGCTACTAACACTTGTATATATTCAGCCGGATATATTGCATACTTCATACAAGGACCATGTATGCGCTTATGTACACCGTCATACGCTACCAGGGACAGCATCTGTCTGTCGGACATCTCACAGTGCAGGACATTGCACAGTGCAGCATCAAGTTGTTGGAGGTGACTGAAAATCTGAGTAGCTCTAGCGGTCGCCTGCATGCGGCGACGGTGTGGCGATCCGATGCACCCACAGCCGTTCTCGATGACGCTCAGGCGCTGCAGCTGAGGCTCGGGGACGTGGGCACCCAGGAAGTGCAGGAGCTGCTGGACGCCCTTCTGCTGGTAGTCTGGGAGGACGTCGACCGCCCTCGCGCTGCCATGGCCGCCATGGGTGTCGTACGTGGGCGGGATCACGAGCCATCTGGCGGGGCTCGCCTCGGCAGCCCGCCCAGGCGGGCCAGCGCAGGCGCCTCTTCTGGGCACGACAACATCGGCACGACGGAGCTTAAACTCAATCACAGTCCGCAACATGCGGCACTGTGTCACTTCTACGCCAGTCCTGGCTGCAGGCTGCCGGCGCTGCGCCGCATGCAGCGACTGCAATGCTCCTCAGCGGCAGCGTGAAGTGTTGGCTGACATGGACTCCGCCGCATCGCCTGCAGGTTGTGAGTTGGCGACTGCAATCTGGTCATGGGGTTGCCAAAGCGAGCAGCGGGCAGCGCGCTCGGTGGCCAGCAGCGCGCACGCGAGCAGCAGCACGGCCGCGGCAGCCTTCCAGGTGCGCGCTTCTGCAGCGCCGCGCATGGCGGCCGAGCGGCAGCAGGCTGATCTGAGCTGCAGGCCGCTGTAATGCCACCTGCCCACGTACCAAAGCGTTGCTTAATGTGGTGGCCGCAAATTAACGGCACTGGCCGACGAATCCAAGATCTATACAAACACGACTGAGCAGACTTCTAAGCAAGCGTATCTCTGCTGTGCTGGTAGTACTTGGTCGCTGCAAGAGTCGACTATATCAGATCCACTACTCCAGACTATGATAGCTTTTGATGCTATGCAAGACGGGACAGACACTAATTCCGGGTTAGTATTTCCATGCCGGTTTCTTAAGCGCTGCTCCTACATGTCTCTTCGGACCAGCAAGAGGCAGCCTAGTACCCTCTTGCATCGCTGGAAGGCCCACTGGTACGGCTTAAACGTGTGCCTGTCAACTGCCAAGCAGAGGGGATTGACCTCCGTAATGCTTCACAGCCCCAGAAAAGGGGTTCCTGGCCACTGACCTTGGCCTGCACCAAGCCCAGCCGAAAACTATGTGACCGTTTGTCTAGCTAAAGCAGAGCCCCTTCAGATGCTGCGGTGCAAGCGTGCAGCTCCTGCGGCAATGCTCAGTACATATTGCCTGCGAGTTTTAAGCTTTGGCGAGTGCCATCGCCGCTATTCTTGGGTAGACCGTCAAGACTAATACCTCGGTGGACTTAAATGCACGCTCTGTGCAAGCAATGACGAGGTTGAGAGTGCCCCACGGTTGCCGCCCTGACTAGCGACAAGCTCGGCGCAAAGTGCACGCACACCTCGCAGCAAGGCATTGCGGAGTAAAGCACGAGACTCCCTAAGAGAGCGTCGCGAGCATGGGGTCGTGCCATGCGAAATTGCTCAAGAGCAAATTTATAGGACTAAAATTTGTCAAGGTTGATATGTACAGGGCTGGATCCAGTGACTGCTCTTTAAGCAGTCGCTGTCATTCCCAGACGACGAAACCATTGCTTGAGACCAAAGAATACCTACAAGGCGACAGCTACAATGGAGTAGTATTTGCAGTACGGCGTTCCGCCTCCCTAGAGAGACTTGAGCTGCTCCTGGGACATGGCGGGTGAGAGCTCCTCCTCCTGCTGCTTCTGCTGGGGCCCCATGCACGAGCGCGCCACCGACTCGAACAGCTTCTCAATCTCGGGCGCGCACCTCGTGAAGGGGTGGTTCCAGAAGTTGTAACGTGGGTTCTGGTCAGCCAGACACGAGAGCAATTAGCGACAGTAGTGACAACTGCACGCAGCTCTCCTCACTGATGAGCAGATGCCTTCTAACCCTTATGCACTATACCTTGATGAGCTCGATGAAAGTGATGAGAAGGCCCCAGGGGTGTGGCCGGTTCACGATGAGGCGCTCGAGAAGAACCCTGGTGATCTGCTCCCGGTGTATTTCCTGCCAAGCAATACAATCCGAATGGCAGGATGACAAGCTTTCACTTTTGGCTTGAGGTGCATGCCTTTACAGCCACTGCGTGAGGGCAGACCAAGCATGGTGCATGTGGAAAGTTGCTACTTTGTAGATGCGTCACAACACACCTGGCTCGCCTCTGCAAAGAGGTAGAGGAGAACACACGAGAAATAGTGCGTGTGGTTGTTGGGATAGCGGAGCTGGTTGGCTATGGCGTTCAGGAAGAGGTATCTTCCTTCCGCGTCGAGGTCGGTGATAAGTTGCTGGAAAATGTCCATAGGAGCACTGTGTGTCATTGGTGCCGACTGCACTGTCAGCTGCTGCGGAGTTGCTTTGCTCTGGAGCTGATGAATGGCCTGGAGAAGCAATTTACAAGGTCAGCTCTCGGCGGTCAGCTCCAGTCCAACCTAAGTCTAGCCTGGCCAAGTACTTGAAGCTCTCTGTCATCATCGCGAGCTTCACCATGGCCCCAACAAAGTGCTGTCACTGTGAATAAGGCAGAATCTGTGAGCAGGAAAGCAGTGGTTGTTAATGAAGCAAATTGAAGGTGAAGTAGACATCGAGTGTGGCCCGTCCATTTATCATGGTTCACACATACCTGGACACCAACATAGAGGACGACAGCATTCATGAGTGCAACATTGTAGTGACTTCCACTTTGGATAGCCTCTTGCTGAGAGTGTAGCAACCGCGACTTGAGCTCCAACAAGAAGGAGGCTGGCTGCCTTGTCTGCCAGTCATGTCAAGAACTACAAAAATGTCAGTCACATGTTGTAAGGATAGGAGGCAACATGAGTTGCTACCAAGGTGAGTAATATGGTGGCGGCCATATAAAATGACTTGGAGACTTCGCTTCTGTGCGCACCTTCAGATAATCATCGAGCTCGACTTTGAGTTGCTTGCTGGAGAGAACTGACTCGACAACAGAGAGGATCCTTGGTGGCTGGTTAATTTCTGGTAGGAGGTCAACCTGCCCACCAACACAAGCAATTGAGCAGGTTAGCGGATGTTTTGACTCTGACGTGAGCAAACGTCCTTACGCTCCAATTCTTACAACCTTTTAGCCTCCTTAGCATTTCCACTTCCCGTTAATGGCCACTCTCTCAATTGTCTCGAAGCAGGAAACAGCAAAACAAGTGACATAGAGCAGGAGCTATGCATACCAGCGACCAAGACTTCTCTTTGTGAATCCCTACAGTCAGGTTCTTGAGACAGGCGCTCATAATGGCTGCATATACAACTGGACGATTCAGCTGTAGCTCATACCTTCAGATTTGGGGTGAAAGGATCTGGAAGTCTCATGTTCCTCGGGAAGGCACTGAGGATGAGATTCCTCATCTGTATGCAGCTTGAGGGGATCACGTCGCAAAAGCTGAAGTGATAATCACACAGAAATTCAGGAAAATCATGGAGTAACACCAACAGCACCCGCAAGGAGCCTTTGTACAACACCCGTACCTGAGAGGTACTGAAGGTCATGTTAGACTGCTGCATTCTAAAAGAGACTTGCATTGGATAAGAATCTGCAATGATGGTGATTTTGTAAATAAAGCAATCTACTTGCGGGTCAACCTTCTGCACGCTGGAGAAAGGAGCTGAGTAGCTTCCTCTCGAGGAATGTATCGGCATGACTAGCTTGGTCAGCTGCGCAAGCTTTCAGGACAACATGTTCACTCACCGGGTCACTGAGATCTGCATTTCGAAGGTACGGCTCCATAAATTTGAAAAGGGAGATGAGAAGTCGCTGGAATAGAGGCCAGCCCTTCTGAGAAGGAGCCAGAAGAAGTCTGGGCATGTACGCACGATGGCTGATTACCTCCAGCCAAGCAAAACTGCAACAGGTAGCTGAAGTCAGAGCACAGCGTTGATACTTCATATCACTGTGAGTGCAAAGTATCTGAATAGACCTGCAGTTTGTCACACCTAAAGTGAGTAGCTTACAGACCTGAAACCAGGGACCCGTATCGGCTGCAGGTTCAAGAAGGCAGTGCCCAAGGATGTCATCACCTGCATGTACAGCATGCAACTCAGCATCCTGTGCAGCCTCTGGCATATGAGCATGACCTGACACTGCTCTCAACAAGCCCCAGCTGAATCCCAGGATTCTTTTGTGACAACAAGCGGCTGTCAGACAGAACTTCATGCATTGTCATAATTACCTGAAAGTCAACTGCCTCCGAGGGTGGATCACCCGTGTTGAGGTCCGTCAGCCAGATCAGAAAGAGGCGAAAGTAGGGTTTGGGGTTGAATGCACCCTTCCTCTCATCAGCGTCTCTTTGAATGAATCGCACTGCTGCACTAAGAACCTGTCCGCACAACAGCTGTCCTTTCATCAGACCTGAGATGAGTACCATTAGCCCAGAGTTCTCATTAATAGCACTGAGCACGGAGGAAAGGCTACGAACTTTTATTATGCAAGTCCAGGAAAGAAGTAGGCGTATGTCAGGCCTCACCTTATTCAGGAGGTTCACTCTGCTCGTGGCAGTGGTGCCAGGATTATCATCACAGTGCTGCCACAGGAGACAGATAACAAGTACAATCAGACCTGAGCATAAGTTGTCTCAGCAGCATAAGCAGTGTGCGTTGCAAGCAGCACAACAATGTAGTCTATGCAAAGTACTGCAGGACTTAACATCATCCAGGAGTTCCTCATTATATTGGACATGAATGAGGGACATGGACTTACCTTGAAGAGAACACAGATCAGCTTGCCATACATGTCAATAGCTGTATATGATAGCCCTTGAGCACCTTGCGTAACTCCAGAACTGTGTGAAAGCTCACTGCTTAGGCAGTGGCCCACAGCCAGCTCCTGCAAAGCAAGGGCCAGACCTTTGAGTCCTGCTTTCATGAATGGCCTTCAGCTGCTACATAAGCATGAGCTCCTTTGAATCATGACTGGAATGACAGCTTAATATACACACCATGAGCAACCGGAAGAAGCGCTCTGACATATCATCGCCTTTAAGCATGCCAGCTTGCTGAAGCTGGGAGTTGTACAATGCGTGTGCAGTGTCGCCACTAGGCAGGTCGCAAATCCGAGCCCAATCATCAAAGAATACCACCACCTGGAAGATAGAAGATAACAATTGCTTTTACCATATTTCAGTACGTGCACTACCACAAGAAGCTTACTTGTAGCTTACTTGTCAGAGAGTTGCACCGTAATCCAGCAACATGTGAAGGACATTGTGCACACTTTCTGTTGTTATGTGTGCCTTCAGTTTGGCTACGTGCCACAGAGCTGGCAGACAGCTTCAGGATGCACATAAGACCATCAGCCCTTGCTAGAGGATCATCATAACCATATCTAACCACAAAACCAAATGCCCTCACACTGCAATACATGTGCCACTCCAATAAGGGATGAATGATGACTGCATATCAGATCACAGATGAAGTACTTACCTGCTGCAATGTAGGACTCTCAGGGAGTGGGGTATCGTCCTTGGTACCTGCAGGTCGAGCAGCCAACACCTGGACCAGGAGTTGGACAAGCAGTGAGCTTCTGCTACACGGGCTCCAGTACGCAGTTGTTCAGATGCTTGTATACCCAACTCCAGAGAAAGCTCTGCAGTTACACAACTCAAGATATGCCGAAGTATATGATGAAGCTGCCTACTGGGTGTACCAGTGACTGTCAAACAGGATAATGCAAATTATGTAGAACTTACTCTCTTCTGGCTTGGCCTGCCTTTGTCATCCTTTACATTTGCAGAGAGTGCCTGACCAGCAGCTGCATTTGCAGATCTTGCTAACTCCACCAGTTGCTGCAGACTTTCTGGAGCCCCTGGCCTTTGAGCAATCTGCACAAGAGCCTGCACATATAAGATATTCGCCCCAGGAGAGCAATGCTTAATTTTAGCTGAGCAGACGGGAGAGAGGGACACTCATTGTACCTTGCCAAGGAGTTCAATGACGTTGTACAGATCTGCGGCACTGACAACAGATTCTTGTATGACGCAGGTCTTCACGAGGTAGACGGCAAACTCAGTGGCAATAGCTGCAACCAAAGATCCACTGAGCATCATAAGGAAGCTGCCACCTTCATTGCAACTGGAAGCTGCTACCTTCGTTGCCACTGGAGAGCCCGTGAATGCTAACCACAATAAAAGACCTGTGGTACATGTCTGCAATTACAACTGTTCTCACTAGGCAGTATGCACTGCATCAGGCACATAATATTTTGGAGCACATACCATGGCGTCCACCATCCATGGCCTTTGCTAAGTATACACTGTAGTCACTAAGGGCAATAAGCTCAGCTCGAATGAGGCCCACAATGATCTCCTTGTTGTACTTGCGGTCTTCGTGAGAGTAGATGACCTGTCAACAATCTGGACATTAGCATCTGAACTGCCCATCCAATCAAAGCATAGTCGATGACAAGAAATGTGGATATATCCACATTTCTTACAAACCAGCTATATTTGTGCTATAGCAGCTGGGATTTGAAAAAGACCTCGACATACCCAGCTTGTCAGCTCCTTGACGACCGGCTTGCAGATATCGCGAATTTGTTCAAGTATTGCAATGTAAATCGTTGAGTGAGCCAAAGTGGTTATTTCGAACAAGGACTTGAAAACCTGGGGGGCATGAAAACAGAAATTGTGTGACAGGCCCTATCTGCATGCCTTGTGGTTGCATGAGCAGCACCATGCCAGGCACCCAAGACAATCTTAAAAACAGGGCTATCAAGTGAGTGCTAATGAAATGCTGCACCTTTTGAGCAGTGCCCAGAGCAACCTCATCGCGGTTCACAGATTGCAGTATTACATCTGTCATTTCTTGAACAAGAACCTGCGCGACACCCGACTTCATGCTGCAAGTCAGTATCACACATGCAACCCACAAAAGCGGATACCAACCACACACAGAAGAGAAGACACGTTGATGCATGACATTTATCTGCATGACAAACATGGAAGCAGCAGGAGCAGATCAAATCCAGAGCTGCACATTGTGCCCCTTGCTTGCTCTCAACATACTCGGATTTCATGTTCAGGTGGTAGAGCTGTGAAAGTAGCCTGTGGTGAGTGTGCAAGAGCCACCTCAAGCTGCACATGTCATGTAATGCAACACGGAGACATATATGTAGTATGAGAGCAATTGCAGGTGTAGCCTTATTGAAATCACAACAAGGCAAACAAGCTCCTATGTACGATAATTCTTCTGGACAACACAATTACAGCAAACATTAAGATCGCAGTAAGCTCAGAATCTTCATGCTATTTCCAATTTGTTCAATAGCTCAGTACATCACAGAATCTTCTATATGTCTAATATCTTGTAGACATCCCATTCCAACACAGGAATTGAATGATTCACAACTGACTATATGTACCTTCTGAAGGACTGCCTTGATTTGCTCCAGAGCTTCGCCTGTAGTAAGGGATGGCTCAGGTATGCCAGTAGCATCAATTGCAGAGGTTGGAGCACCTGTGCCTATTGCCTGTGAATGAGATAGTCCCATATGAGAATGAAGTACCAGTCAAGAGTGGTCATCTGATGGTGCAATAAACTACTGAAAGACTGCTCGACAACAGCAAGGACACTGGGCGCCAATCGCAGGGTAAGTGCAGAGTCTACTCTTACCTCTGCTGCACTTGCAGGGTAACTCTGACTTGGCTCTTGGCTTGGGCGAGACCCAGCATCAGTAACAAGCGGTTGATGCAAAGTGGAATTGAAGCTGCACAAATGAGCACTCTTCGAGTCAACATTGGACTCTGAGTTTCATGGACACAGATTCATGAAAGTGAAGACAATCAATGACTACGAATCAGCAGTCCTCGTTACTGAACGGTTACCATTGACTTACAATATCGTCAAAGTTGGGTGAAGAGGTCACACCTATTTGCTAGTACTTCATATTCTTGCTGCACAGCAGGTGCTGATGCTTGTCCTGCACCTTGTTGCAAAATACCGGGCCCAAAGTTGCTGCTGCTGGTATGAGCTGCTGCACGGAGACTAGGGTTGGGTGTTGGGCTGGGCGGCACAGGTACAGCAACACTTTGTGCCCCTCCAGCTACTTGCTGGGGAGGCACAGAGCTTGCTTGGTTTTGCCAAGGCAATCTTGCAAAATCCTGTACACGTGCAGATGCCAAGCCAAGATTTAGTCCTTGCAACACTTATACACATTCTTCTTTATGAGTGTGGTGTTCGAAATACTGCAGCAACTAAAGCAGACCAGCTATCAATGATGAAGGACGATAGGTTGCTCACTTCGTACACTCTGTACTGCGTGGCTGACAAACGCCCGGGCTTTGGTCTCAAAGCTTCGGGCAGACGTGACAAGCTGCCTTGGGAGTAGATTGATGCATCGTAGAAGGTGGCCCCCAATTGCTCTCTTGACTTCTTCCTTGCAGCCAATGCCGGTCCAAGAGTTTCCTCAAGGTCGTGAAGGGCCTGGTATAGATCAGCAATATCAGTTGGTAAGCTTGAGAAAGTAGCACTCTTGACACATGAATAGCTTCATGGCAAACAATGTACCTTTGTTGCACTCGCAAGTGACATCATGGCCTCCCTATACATGACATTGATTTTTTTTTTTTGATGATTTTTAGCAGAAAGATCAGCAGCACCAACAAGAAACAATACCTTCTCTGTGGCTGCCTTTTCGATGACAGCACAACCCAAGTCAAGGTTATCATTGGTAATAAGCTGGACAGCTTGCTCAAGAACTTCACTATTGAGGTTGCTGCCTTGCAGAAGGTTTCGAAGGTGATTGGCCAGTGCCTGCCGCAGAGGCTCCTGATACAAGTGCACAGAGGGTACAATCAATCATACTGGTCATTGCTACACATACTTGCAGCTTCTGCATGAATGTTGGAAGGGTTGCTTGAAGCAGCTCACGTCTATAGCAAGGATCTCAACATAACGTGTCTTAGTCAATGGTTACTTGGTGCTATTTCAGCGAGCATTGCAGTGTTCGAGATTTTCTGCAACACATGTTGATGCTGCTTTTGGAAGCGAAACAAAAGCAAGAAGACATGAGACTCGGTGGACTCAAGTGCTACCTTGCTTGTCACATGAGCCAGACTCCCGGCCAGACTTGCAACCATGGAATTTGCAGCCTTTTGGGTACGACCATCCTCCGCCTCCATGGCAAAGTCCTGCATGAGTTGCATGCAAACCCAGCTCATAGCAACAATTGCAAAAGTCAGTTTTCCGGCTTCTTGCAATTGACTACATCATGACGGTGTTACAGTAGTACATTTTCGACAAGATACGTGATGCCAACTTTCAGCTCCGGCAAGTCACAACCTTCATAACAAGCTCCCGCGTGGTCATGCAAGCTATTGTGACACTCCTTTCAACCACTGGAGTTATTATCTCTCTTATCGCCCTCTCCATTGCAGCCGGTACAGTCCTGCCCAGATGATTGAAACAAATGAGTTACAGATGTCTAGCAAGGTACACCAAGGATGTAAGTGCCTTGCACGGGGGTTATACTTTGAATGCCAATCTATCAAATGACAGCAAAACCTTCCTCCTGGATGACATTTTCACCTCTGCAATTGCAACTGTTGACTGAGGCCAGCTAACTTGGAGTTGTAGACAATATAAGCGACCAGATTTGGGATGGCCACAGCAGTCTGCACATTCGAGTCCCAACAGGCATCAGCAACTCAACGAGTAAGCGCATTAGCACTGCTCCACAAACACCCTGTTTCTGCCGATTCTGGCTCTTAACTTACTGAGTGTGTCGATTAGTGTCAACTACGCTTGGAGGCCATAGCTTCAAGGGTGCACCTGCTGCGGCGAGAATGTTGACGGGGCTAGAAGAGCTGTTGTGATTAACGGCCCAGGGGCAACCTCGGTATTAGGAAGAGTATGAACCTTGGTCTCTGGCTCCTTCTGATTTAGTAGTGGCTGGGTTGGGCGCACCTGTGATACCTGGACCATACAGGTACTTGCAAGCTGAGAGACACCTTAGAACCTTCGTGTACCTACAACAAGAGGAGCTTGAGAACCACAAAGGTGACCAAAGAAAGGACAACGACAAGCAAAAGAAGCTGGTTTTGGTTTCTTGCTGAGCAGTGCTGAAGCTGCAGAGCCACCTGAGTCGCAGCGGTTGGCAGGGGGTGGTGACTTGCAGCTGGTTGAGCAACCACTGGAGAGGAATGAATCTCAGGGGAAACGACTCCGCTTTTTCCGGGAGCTTCTGCCATGCTCGTTAATATGCCAAGGTCCTTAGATGAGAAATCTGGGTTGCCTTCGGTCTCCCTCTGACGTCCACGCAGTAGCTTTGAGGGCTTGACATCCTTCAGATGCACACCTAAGTGGTTGAAGAGTACCTGACATAGCCATACAAAGCACCATAGTCATACATCTCTGGGAAACCAACATGCCCGACTTGAGGCGCTCAAGAAGGTATCGTCCTCGTTAAGCTTGGGCCAAAGAAGACCTGCCCAGGGCTTATGCAGTATTGGTTGCTCAACCAGATGGGCAGCATGCAAGGAACGCTATGTGAGATTCGCACCACACAGTGCTGACTTCCAATGCACACAAGATCATTTACACAAAACCATTTAAACAACTACCATCAAGTTAGCTATATTGGCGGCAATGGCTGACATGATGCATTGTTAATACCTCGATGTCAAATTTCAAATTCATCTTCAAACCAGGGAGGCTGTATATCTCAGCGAGCAGCGAAAGGATGCCCATGGTCCAAGGATTAGGCGGTTGGTAAGCGAGGCTGCTCTTGCAAGGTTCGAGGATCTGGCAGGAGAATTATCATGCCCATGGTCCAAGGATTAGGCGGTTGGTAAGCGAGGCTGCTCTTGCAAGGTTTGAGGATCTGGCAGGAGAATTTTCCAGGAAGGCTCCACAATCAGGGGCACACACATGTCTGTAATTTGACTTCATGCATGAAGTTGCCCCAATGATAGGTCAACTGCTCATCATGCATCAATCGAGCACCTTAACCGTACCTTTGATGTGAATGGTATAACCGCTATCATGAGACCCTTTTCATACGCCTGTCCGACAGCAAGGTGGTAAGAATCTTGTCAGACTCTTATCTATGATACCTCAAAGAGACAATCACAGCCCCTAAGATCAACAGCTACAAGCCAAATGTGCTCAATAGAACCTCCAACATGACCTTATTGTTAACAAGCTTCCTTTGCATAAGTCGTCAGAGCTGGTGCAACAGTGGTAAAAACTTGGTGCAATAATGAGAAAACAGCGCAGCTTGAGACACTCTTTTCCAGTGCCTTGAAAGGTATTGGTTGACCACATTTTAAAGTCAACAAATGAGTTTGTAAAGCAAACCTCTGTGATGAGCAATTTAGGATCAATCTCCTTTGCTCGTAAGGGTTGATTGCGCCCTATTGTTAGCTTTCCCATCCAACTGCCCAGATTCTTCAGAAGTGAACGTTCTTCAGAGCTTGATTTAATGAGCTCTGAGCGCAGGAGAACCTAAGGATAAAATAGGTAGACATATCAGACTTTGAGTAATGTGCCACACATTCCATAACTGGAATCTGTAGTTGATTTGCTGCTGCAACTTCATCAACTTTAGCAGTGGCCATTGGGTACCTGAAAATGAGGTTCTGTGACGCAGGGTAGGGTAAACAGAGAGCAGATTATGGAGGTGGCATCATGCATCGATCAGATCAAAGCCATTTGAAGGAGCATAAATAATTAGCTCATATGGCATCTACCTTGCAGTTTTCGTATGTAGCCTTCACAACTTCCTTCTGCATGGTCCTGGAATTGATCTTATCCAGGAACTTGACATAAAGATCATGAAAGTTTGGTTCAATGCTTGCCCTGCATTAAAATCAAGGGACCCATTCAAGACAAATCAGATCGCCAAAAGCTCAGTCTTCCCACATTGAAACCAAAATCACGCACAAGCTTGACAGTGATAATGACCACAGAGCCTTCTCCTTCTACTTGATGGCAGCCGGAACCAAGAAGCTGGTACCTTTTCATCACCATGTACTGAGCGAACCATGGGTAGAATGCCTCCTTGACAGTGTCTAGAAGCTCCTTGGCCTTCTGATCCAGATTCATGGTGGAAATGTTGTTCACAATGAAGGCAACCTTGTCCTGAACGTCTGAGCTTGGCGCCTGTGAGGTGTCTTGCATTGCACATGTTAGCTTGCAGCGTAATGGATAAAAAGCTACAGATAGAGATACAACAGTGATGCAGACTGACATGAGAAGGTACCTCCAGAGCACCTTCCCGGCTTTCAGCTGCCAAGACCAGCGTCTCAATGTTTAGAGCATGACCAAAGCCACCACTTGAGCCCGGTGACCTTGTTGGAGCACCTGACATGAAGGCGCAAGCAACACAGCTAGTAAGATTCTAACTCGAGAGTGACACAGCATCTACAGTTCAACTCATGAAATATGAGGCACGCAAAGTGGAAATTTGCGGCACTTCTAGTAATACGCATTTATGCTTGCTACTTCACCAGCTGGTCTCCCGGCTGTTGATCGAGCAGCTGAGTAGAGCATCTCCTCCTTGGCAGGTAAGCCGACTGGGACAGCTTCTGGTTGCGATGGTATAGTAGCAGCGCTACTCACAATTGAATGCTGCACCATCAGAACATGCTATGACAAGAGGTAAGAAATTGTAAGGGCACAACGACATCCAAGTTGCAGCAACCTCTACTTCTGCTCTTGGGCAAGAATGGTCAGCAGACATGCCTCTTCTGGTAGATGAGGAGCTGCGGAGTCAGCCTTGGCCTGGCTCTCCTCCATCTTGTGGCCAACATCACGAGCGCTGATCGCTTCCAAGGCTTGCTCAGACGAGGCGTCCTCGGTGGCAATGCTCTGTGGAGCTGCCTGTGGCTTTTCCAAGCTGCTGGTGCTGTTGGCAGTGATCACGCCTTGACTTGAAGAGACCCGACTCAATGACAGCTCGACAAAGGACACGAGATCTGCATGCGACTCTCTCAGGTGCGAAATCTGCAAGATGTGGTTGCAGTACTGAGGCCACTCCACGAGGCGGTCCAGAAACTGCTCCAGCGATCGGATGCCGAATTGACACATCTGCAGATAAGGAGGTGTACAAGCCACTGAGGTAAGCAGCAAAGGCACCACCTTGTTCACACCACTACCAGATCATACGGCGGCTTGATGGTGGTGAAGCAATGCATATTGGCAGGTCAAGGTTTCAAAAGCAGACCCTGGAGTCCAAGGGTTTGCGCAGGGCATCGAGAACGCAGCGGAGAGCAAGTCCGAGTGTGACGTGCGTTACAAGTTGATGCTTGATAAGACAACCTGCGAATACACAATTGGCACATCAGTTGCAGCATCTCCCATCTAGTAATGACTTATAACCAACTCTGAATCTCTCTGACACCCTTGAACGTATCGACAAAGTCAAGTAGTCAATGCTGCTCATCACAAGCTCAACTATTCTTAGGGTGAAACGTGCAAAGCTTTACTATATCGGAGAGAGGAAGGTCATCTACCAAAGAGAACAGCCGTTATCTGTAGCTCCCTGTCTGGATATCTTGGGAAAAAGCGATACTCGTCAAAGAGGCTCTGTATCATGCAAGCGAATATGTCTTTCTCCCTGGTTGAAGAGAAGCAAAACAGCGTCAGAATATCTGCTATCTGCCTCATTAAACATACAAGTAAGACAACATAACTTCAGGGGTTGGCAAGAGAAGTGGGCAACTCAGATGGCCTAGGCATCCAGCCTGGCTGGTCATGTCAACGTACCGCTGAGCTTCAGAGACATTGAACTGCTTGAGCATGTCAATGACATCATCTATTGTGAGTTGGCCGACATATATTTTCTGGAAATAAGAGTTCGCCTCATTCTCGATATCAAGGGGAAAGGGCGACTCTGTGACTCCTTGCTCAGGCACTCCTACAGCTTGAAGTCTGGGATAGGCTCTCAAAGCAGCTGTATGGAGATTCTTCTGATCATCCACAAGGTCTTGAGAAGTAGGCTGATTGCCACTATCTTGCAACACCTTCAGCAATACAAGGAATACGTGGTGAGGCTTCTGTTCCTGCTCTTGGGCCTTTCACTCCTTGGGATGCATATGTGAAATATTGATCTGAGGATGAAACCCTGTAATGAAGCTATCAAACCCGCCCGTATCTGTTTAGGGGCTATCTCTTGAATTCAAGGCGATTTAACAACCTTAAAGAGCATAGCTGTTGTCTCAAGGGACAAATTGATATTTGGACCACTCCTTTGACCGGTACCATCTGATCGTGATTCCGCCAGGAGCTTCTCCCGTATGTAGTTGAGGCAAGCCTGACAGCATCACCACAGTCCATAAGGATTGCAAGGTGATCAATACATGGCAATATGGTTCAGAGCATGCGGCTTGCTGCCCTTAAGAGAAGCAGTCATAGTCACATGGTAACACGGCTTCACAAGGGCTTGCTCCCACTCGTGCAACCCGTGCCACTTAGGGGATGTGCAGTTTAAGCTAGAAAAGATAGAGTGGGTCTCACCTTGTAAAGTGCATCTCCGTTGACCTTCAAGCTGTCATTGAGCCATTTCTCTAGGTTGAGATATTCTCTACGGGATGCTAATGCTGCAAGATCAATGGCAAATGGAAAGGGCGCTGATTCCAGCATGATAGTGAGGACCTGTCACGAACCCCAAAAGCTCACAAAAAAGTAAGTAACGTAAGGTGAAGATCCAGACAGACAATCCAAGTATGAGCTGGCAAGCCACATGGGACTGGGGAGTGGTATGATGTTGAAGTAAATGTCAAGGCCCACACCTGCCATACACTAGGGCATTCACATGTGCACCTTGCCAATCATCTTAGACACCACAAGGTCACTAGAAGATCACCTTAAGATCCTGGCAGACGTCCAGAAGGCGTGAGATGCTGCTTGTGTCCTTGGCATGTACTTCAACCATCACCCGAATGATGGCCTCTGGATTGAGAGGCCACAGAGCATGCAGCAACGTGCTTGAATTTGGGTTGTTTGACGAGTATGTTGGGAGCAGATAGGCCATTATATCTGATTGAATCAGATTCCAAGCCGTCTGCACATAAGCGGCAAGAAGATTATTCTCTGATATAGATGATCTGAATACAGTGCCTTCTGACACCAGCACTATGAGGCGGCAATACTGCAAGCTGCTAAAATGCAGCTGGATAATTGTCAACAAGGAAGAACAAGTAGCAGCCAGAACTCAATACGTTAAGCAGCTGTTATTGTTGATGTCATAATAGAGAAACTTAATGTATGTCAATACTGTCTGAACTTGCTTGAAATGCACATACTGGAGAGGGCACCAGCCTCTTTGACAACAAAACAAAGATTCACAGGTGCTGCATCGAGACAGGCAGGACAGCAGGAGAGGCAGACCATAAGTACCTTGACTTGTGCCAGGGTCAAAAGGAGGACTTCTGGGCAGTGCTTAAGTGGGTAGTCTAATATTGCCCGGATAGCAGCTACGTGCCCTGCTTCAGCAAGCTGACAGAGAACCTCAATGAGGTCCACAGACAACCAGGCCTGGTTGGGGGTGCCCATCGGAGACTTGTGTCCGTGAAGACCTTCTACAGGAGCCTGCAGCAGTCAAACATGGTATGACTTGCTCAGACAACTGCATGAGATAGACTCTCATCTGCTTTTGAACTGAATTTAGCGCGTTACCGAACTCGGCTAACAAGCCACCTCGCTCGTGCAGGAGCTAGCGAGATCGACCTGACGTCGAGGAGTCTCTGCGAAGTTGAAAAGATCAGGCGCTGCAGCCACTGCATGCCTCAAAAAGGATAGTTGGCCCTCAAGATTCTTCCACAGACCCCCGCAGACAGCCATCACTGGGAAGGCAGTCTGCACAAAGCACTTATCACATTGCAATTTGAGACGGTCTATGTAGAAATAGAACACCTCGTCGTGACACTCGTGGCCACATGACAATCATTTCGTGCAAATTGGACCAAAGCAGAACTCCTGGCAAGGAAAGCAGATCTCAAGCCCGGCTATCAACACAACCTCGGGTATAGAGAAGGGAAGGATTACCGAAGAGACAGTAACGACGATCGTGACAAGCAGGGCAAAGGCCTTCTGCTCCGGCACCACAAAGCCCTCGTGGTCGAAGCCTCGCACGACGAGGGCCCAGTCTGTGTTGGGCGCCTGAGGCTCCCACAATGTGAGCAATGAGAATCTGAGCTGACAAGCTCCAATCACAGGTACAAGACGTCTTCGTGACTCCTGTGAGAAGCGTTTCCCACAAGGACACCGGGGTGTAGCCATCCAGCTTGTGACAGCCACTGACAGGCCTTTGCATCGAAGGCGAGCGTGCCATGGCACTCACAAGCTGCTTGATCGTCTCGAGCAGGACGTCGATATTCCACGACGAGAGGATGCCGGCGTCGGCAGGCATGCTGTGCAGCGCCAGGGCGGAGCTAAGGATGCCGTTGGCGCCGTGCGCGTCCTCCAGGCCGGTGTGGGTGCGCGCCACCATGGCCACCAGCCGCGCGATCTCCGCTTCCCCCAGGTCCGGGAAGAGCCCCAGGACGTCGCGGCAATGCCGGACGCTAGCCGTGCAGCTGTACCCAATCTCCTCCAGGACGTCGGCCGCGTGCATGGCGCCGGCCAGCTCGAGCGCCAGGCCATCATGCGCGGCCGGCGGCATCGCGCGAGCGCCCGTGACTGGGACTGCGACGGCTCCGAGGCCGTCCGGCGGAGGCCCCGGGCCAGCATGCCCCGCCGGCGCGGCGGCCGCCGCCATGCTCACGGCCCCTGCTCACGGCCGGAGGAGCCGGCCAATGGCGACCGCCGCGCCGCTACCAGCCCTCGGTAGACCGTGATGCGGCACCGCCACCGCCGCCCCGCCGTCGCCGCCGCCTCTCCCGCCGCTGCCGCCGCCTCCGCCGCCGCCGCCTCCGCCTTGCCAACTGCAGCTGCGGCCTGCGGGGTTCTGGCCGGTGGTCGTCGCTGCTCCTTGCTCCGATTTCGTGGCCGCAGCGGTCGGGCCATGGCCCGGATGCCTGATCGCTGACGCTGACGCACGAGCTATCGGCGCCTCTCGCTGCCGCCGCCGCCGCCGCCGCAGAAGAAGAACTTCCGGCAGGTGGACGTGCGCACGCTCAAGCCCAAGGAGCGCATGGCGCTCGTCGAGCACGCCCTGCAGGCAAGCCCACCACCGCTCTCGTCCCCACCAGCCCAGCTACTGCTGGGAGCACTGCCGCAGCCAGTGCCGCAGCTGTGACCTTTATCGCCAGACAGCCCACCTGCCGATGCGCAGCGCCACCCGGCGCCGAACAGCTTCTCACTGAGTGCCGCCCTTTGTGTCATCGTGTTGACAGACCAAGGAGCAGGACAATGAGAGGCTGCTCATGCGCCTGCGCGACCGCATCAACAAGTGAGCAGTCTGCACCGCTGCCGTCACTACCGCCGCCGCCTGGCTTGCCTGCCCGTGCCTGATCTGCGGCAATGTCCTGAGCCATGTTGAGTGGTAGCTCACAGTGTGTCGCTGCAGACAGCTCAGCTCAGCGCTTGATCTGACGCAGTGCTCTGCCCTCCCTCTTGCGCGGCCGCCTCACTGCAGGGTCGGCATTCAGCTGCCAACGGTGGAGGTCCACTTCCAGGACCTCAAGATCGATGCCGACATCTACGTCGGCAATCGTGCGCTGCCAACGCTCATCAACTACCCCCGCAACATGCTCGAGGTGAGCCCCCAGGCCGGAGCCACCGAGGCGCCTTGCTCGCTTGCTCGGCCGGCGTCTAGTGCATTGCCAAAGCTATCACGAGAGCCGCCCATGCAGCTCCTCAGAGTGCTCCACCAACGCCGCCACGTCCCTCGTTGCAGGACCTGCTGGGCGCGATGCACCTGCTTCCGAGCCGCAAGAAGCCATTCCCAATTCTGCACTCACTCAGCGGCATCCTCAAGCCCGGCAGGTGAGCACACTGCTGCAAGCGTTGTCCAGAAAGAGCAATCATAGTCTGCAATTACTTCACTATGACTGTATGCTGCTAGAAATGAAATGAGGAGCTGATGAGAGTGCTCGCACATGCACTTTCGTTGCAGAATGACACTGCTTCTGGGGCCGCCAGGCGCCGGCAAGACCACGCTCATGCTCGCCCTTGCTGGCAAGCTCAGCCAAGACCTGCGGGTGCGCACTAATGACGACACCTCCCAGTGACCTCTAAATCACATAGACGGTGCGTCAAAGAAGGACAATGTCAGGCAGTACTAAAGGATGGGCACGCTGGAGATGGCCCGTGCTCTGTGTCTCTTGCACACGCTCTGTCGGGAGCTCTGTCTGACAGCAAACAACAATGTCTGCCGCAGAAAACCGGCCGCATCACGTATAATGGCCACGATCTTACTGAGTTCATCCCGCAGCGGACGGCTGCGTACATCAGCCAGAATGACGTCCACATTGGCACGCTGACTGTGCGCGAGACGCTTGACTTCTCTGCCCGTGTCCAGGGCGCCAAGTATCGGTCTGGTGAGCTTCCAAGCCCATACTGGTGTCCTCCTCGCTGCCTCGCACTTGCGTGTGAGGACTTGATGCTTGTACATTGCCCCAAGTGGCATTCTTGATGAACATTGCGCTGCTGCGGCGGCACTGGGGTGGATGGCAGACTTGATTGAGGAGGTTATGAAGCGCGAGAAAGGGATGGACATCCACCCTGAGCCAGACCTGGACGCTGTCATGAAGGTGCGGGACAATTTTCAGCGGGAATGCTGTAGCCGCCGAGCTGCATCGCGTGCTCCTTATCAGCCTTCGGTCTCGCACAATGTCTTGCACAACTAGGTTGCATGCACGGCACTTATGACTTGACACGCATGACTTTGTCAGGTTTGCACTTTCTCTTGCGTGGTCACTTGGCGGTTTATGTCCCCCATAGTACCGCGCCTGACCAGCCTTGACTGTGCCTGGCGGCCAGGGCATTGCGTTGAGCTCTGGCGATAGTGGGGCTCTTATCACGGACTACATCATGAAAATTCTCGGGCTGGATATTTGTGCCGACACGCTCGTCGGCAATGAGATGATCAGAGGCATCTCGGGCGGCCAGAAGAAGCGCGTCACCACAGGCAAGGGACCAGATGTAGCATCTTCTATGCTTGATGAACACTTGCTCACACTCAAACAACAACATGCACAGGTCTTGTGATAGAGTTGCAACGGCCTGTCAAACGTACAGGTATTGGGCCTTCTTGAGTACACTTTGACAGTGGAGAGCTGGCGGTTTGTTAGCTGTACATAATGACGACTTGTTCTTGCTCGTGAGCATGGCACAGGCGAGATGGTGGTGGGGCCTAAGCGCACAATCTTCATGGACGAGATCTCCACAGGGCTCGACTCCTCAACTACGTATGCAATTGTGCGCTGCATGCGCAACTTCACACACATCCTGCGGGGCACCATCCTCATGGCGCTGCTGCAGCCTGCGCCGGAGACGTACAACCTTTTCGACGACCTCCTGCTGCTGTCGGAGGGGCAGATTGTGTACCATGGCCCCAAGGACGGCGTCGAGGACTTCCTCCTAACGCTGGGCTTCAAGTGTCCCGAGCGCAAGGGCATCGCTGACTTCCTGCAAGAGGTTGGCAATCAGCACCTGGCCCTATACTCACTTCAGTCGGCAACAGGTCACTAACTCTGCCTGTCATCAGATCCTGGTGTGTAGCATGTCTGACATTCTGGCAGGCAGAAGCAATTGCTATGAGGGGAAAAGTTTGTGAGGCCTGCGAACGAGGCGCACAGGTTGACAGCTGTGTACATTCTCTTGCTTCATGCAGGTTACGTCAAGCAAGGACCAGGAGCAGTACTGGGCAGACAAGAGCCGACCATACAGCTATGTGCCGGTGGACACCATGGCACGTGCATTTGCCGATTATGAGCCAGGNGCTCACGCCCGAGTGCTTCTCCCCCCCCCCCCTCCCCCTCTGGAACTGTTTATTATATATCTACATGCATATAACATGAATTGTTACCAAGAAAACTGAGGCCTCTGTAGATCCGATTATTTCCACGCTTAGTAGTATCAGGAATTGCAAGATTGTCTCTTGCTAATACATCTTCCACCGGCAGAAGAGAGCTTATAGTCTGACGGCTGTGGCGGCGGTGAAACACGGCAGGAAGGCGACTATCTCTACATCTTCTTGGAATACATCCCGGGGGGTTCCATCCACAAGCTGCTGCAGGAGTTTGGCAAGTTCGACGAGCCGCTCATCCGCACATACACACGCCAGATCCTCGGCGGCCTTGCGTACCTCCACAACAAGAACACTGTTCACCGGTATGACCCTTGCCTGCCCGTCACCTCTTGCCACAAGGCTCTTAACATCTCTGCCACTGCTTATGCTCGGTGATATGCCGGAGCTCGTGGGTGAGACGTTGCTGCCGGCCTGAAGCAGCCGATGCACGCCGCCACCTATTGCAGGGACATCAAGGGCGCAAACATCCTGGTGGACACGCATGGGCAAGTGAAGCTCGCCGACTTTGGCATGGCTAAGCACGTGAGCGCCGGCGTTGCCCTTCCTTCCTCTTGCCGCCTTCTTCTCTGCTTGCACCATGCAACGCACAGAAAGGGTGAGTGGTAAGCAGACCCTGCACTCAATGGAGGGTTCGGAAGACATTCACTGAGCTTCTGCGTGTGGCCATGAGGTTCTCAGCTGGAGGGGCCGCGCACGAAGTCACTAGGCAAAGGTAGCCCCTACTGGATGGCGCCTGAGGTGAGAAGCGTGCCAATCATCACATTCGCCTTCATCGGCTTCGCTTCCTCCGAGTACAGAGTCTGCTTGAGCCCTTGCTGAAGCTGGCACTTCTAGGAGCAGCTTCACCGAGCTGGCCAGGGCCATCAGCGGCGAGCTCGAGTGGCCGCCCGCAGGCAATCCGCGGCTCGGAGACGGGGTACGACCTCGCTGTCGACATCTGGAGCCTCGGCTGCACGGTCCTGGAGATGGTGGCCGGGAAGCCCCCTTGGAGCGACCTGGAAGTGGTGAGCAGCCTCATGACCACCGCAGAGACTCTGCACTGCCTGCTCTGCTTGTGCCCATGCACTCTGTCGCATCTATTCCCAGCCGCATGCATGGATAGTGCTCAAGTGCCGGTGGTCTGATCTCAGCAGCATAGCACAGCTTCGAAGTCAGAGCTTGCCGGCAGCCTGGCTGTGGATGCGTGCTCTGACAGAGACTCCATAAGAAACTAGTATCTAAACAATGCAGCCCTGATTGCCCTCATGGTCTTAAACCGTGATAGTGCCTGAACCTCAGCACCCCAGAACCTCAGAAACTCGATCTCTTTACGACCTTGATGGTAGCACTTGGCACTTGTCATTAAAGCTCTGGAGGCGTGCCTCACCTTGCTGTCGGTGCTGCGTCGCTCTGGGTGGCCAGGTCGCGGTGATGTTCAAGATCAGCAACGGCAAGGACCTGCCGGCAATCCCAGACGACCTTTCGGCGGAAGGTCACGATTTCGTGCAGGCCTGCCTTCAGCGGCGCTCGCAGGACCGGCCCAGCGCCGCTGCGCTGCTGGACCACCCATTTGTGCGCAATGCTGCTCCCGACATCAACTCGGTGGCCGATGCGACGAAGTCCCCATCTGTCATTGCGCTGCGCAACCACGTGGAGAATTCTGGGTGAGCCTGCATGAGCTGCTTGTAGCCTGCACTTGTGCTTCACTGGCCTTGAGCTTGTGTCAAGTTCAGGCGTTACAGTGTTCTGCTCACCAGCCCAGATTCAAGGCGGTGACTTCATTTTGTAGCACGTGCTCAGCCTACACACACTTTGATGCCATGCACGGAGTCATGCACTCGCTGTCTTTCTTGTTGTCGCTGCCGATGTTGACGAGCCGCAGTGCCCCCCTCACTCCTGCTCTGATCATTGTGCACCCCATAGCATGCAAGGCTTGCTGCCCTTACTGGCCTTTTTGCCCTCGAAGCCTGGCCGATTTGGGGCGCTTTCATCATTGTGTTTGCACTTATGCCGTATTTTTTGGGTATTGTAATGGTTTAGGGAGCTGGTGCCACGGCCACGGCCGCAGCGGAGGCAGGCAGTTCAGCGGGCGGCGGCTTTGGCGCCCCTCCAAGTGGCCAACCACCGGCAGCAGGCGCGGTCTACCACTGGAAGCGCCGGCAACGCCCGCCCCACGATGCAATCGGCTGTGGGCAGCAGCCTCTTGCTTAGCAGCAACTCCAGCTCGCTGCTGGTCATGGCAGCCAGCAGTGCCGGCGGCGGCAACAGTAAACACCGAGGCACGCAACCACCCGTCCAGCAGCCGCCTGACAATGGCACAGCCGCATTGGCAGCCACAACAGCAGCACTGCTGCAGCTCAGTCCACGGCAGGCGGCGCCGTCCAGCCCGGGGCCCATCCTCAGCGCCGCTGCCACTGCGGGCGGGGCTTACAGCCCACTGGTCAGCCCGCGGCGTATGGGTAACGGCGGCCAAGGCGGCAGCCCGCTGCCGAGTCACAACAAGATGCCGCTGGGCAGCCCCCAGCGGGACAACAATGGGCTCTGGAGCTATGGCCTCCCTATGTACTACGGCGCTGACAATGGCATCGGCAGTGGCGGAGGTGGCAACAACGGCAACGGCGGCGGTGGCAACAGTCATACGCCTTTCGCAGCTGCGGGCGGTCTCCAGTACGCCGACGCGATCAAGCTGGGCCCTCTGCAGGCCCACCATGGCGATTTCGTCCTTCCCCAAGGGAATCGGTCACCACGCCGAAGCTTTGGCTACGAGGACGGCTACAGATAGCCTCTAGTCATGCTGCGCCAAAACCCCACAGCCTTGAAGCTGAAGCTTGGCAACCCTGACCAGTCGTATACCATTATCCGATGCACAAGAGTACCTTGACAGATGATACTTTGCTGGTGCCGCTTATAGAGCAGCGCCTGCTCTCAGAGTAGCGTCTCCTGGAACGATGGTGCCAAAGGCATCTTAATTCTGGACTCCGTTGCTCGCCTTCTGGTGTGACACACAGGGCCAGTGGCTTAGTATATTTGACACTAAAATGGGAAGGGTATCAGTAGCATTGGCAAACTCAAACTTGTGCGCTCTCCTGCTGCTCCCAGTTCAGCTCTGCTCCTCCAAATGTAGTCACATGTGCAGCAGGTGGGAGTCCTTGAATACGCTTTGCACTATGTAATTTCAAGTATCCCCGGACAAATTTAGGTGGCTACGTACGACGCGATGCAGGCCGATCATATGTTGCAGCGATGCTGAATGCTCAAGGCTAGGCTTAAGTCTGACGGGCTGCCGTCAGTCAACAGACGAACTGTTGCAGGACTCTCGTCTAGGAGGGAGGTATTTGTATCTTGCACAGCAATCGCAGTACCGCACACCTGTGCCTAGCACGGAATGCTGACACAGTGTGGAGGGGCCAGCCCAGTGGCAGCACTACAGCTTTGCATAGCTTGCCAGGCTGCGCAGTCGTGGCATCTCATTCAATGTGAATAGGCAGTCGCAAGTGATGCTCAATAACGCAATGTGAAAGTGGACCCCGTGTGCTTTTAGCATTTAGTAAATTCAGCTGAGGTCCAAGTCACCATGCGCTCGCCACACCCTCAAACGGCGTGACAGTGGCGTCCGTGGTTGTTGTGACCGCCGGCGCCGGTGGAGGTGCTGCTTCGAGCTGTGGGGCTGCAGGCTCGGGCTGCTGCGACGTCGCGATGGGGTCCCACTGGATGGGGAACTTGGTTACGCGCGGCTGGTCGGCGAGGATGTTCCGCTGCACCTCCTCCACACGCACCTTCGCTGGCGGCTCCTCCCGCAGCTGCCGATGTCCGCAACAGGCACTCATCTCAGCCTTTCTTCCGCTCCTCAGAGGCTAGCCGAGAGTTTAATGTCAAGAGCAGCAGCAGCGTCCTAATTGCTACCGCCACAGAAGAGGACTTGCGGAGCTGGAGTCACAGGCACCTGCTCGTCTGTGTACTCGTTGTTGACGTAGTAGCCGACGCGGATGAACTCCTGGCCCACGTAGGAGCACGTGAGCAGCAGCACGGTGACGCCGATGAGGTCCTCGTTGGGAATCTTGTCGGGGTTCGGCGGGTCCGCCTGCACAGGAGAAACACAATGGGTGTCATACAGGGCTGCTTCCGAATCGAGTGCCAGCTGCGGAAGCTCCTATAACGCTTTTCAGAACAATACATCACTGTCATAACGCATTTTTCTGAACACGATATATTCATATCATGAGGCCTTGCTGTAAGTCAAGGTGATCACTGACGGCTATAAGTAATTTTCCAGGAACGCAAGCGCCACCATGTGCTGAGTGAAATATGCCAGATTGCTGGTGCGGTTACTTCTTTATATACTGTAAGCCTTCCTTGTCTGATGAATCTTCTTACAGGAAGTCCTTCTAGTATCTCTTAAAGTCTCTGTATAGATCTGTTTGGAATGTGTGATCTGTTTACTTGTCTATCAGAATCTCGCGACGTCAAGCAAAGTGGGCGCCCATGACCTGGAAGACGAAGCGGAAGCTGCCGGTCTGCACGGGGCCCACGAGCACGCTCTCCAGCACCTGGTCGTAGCTCTCGCTCTCCGCGGACCCCACGTAGATGAGCTTCCACTCCAGGTCTGCCGCCGCCACAGCGAGTGCTCGCAGCTGCCGCCGCCGTCAGCGAGAGCACGGCGGGCGGAGCGGCGGCAGCCTGGCGCTCACGGCGGCGGCGGCAGCGGCGACCATGGCGGACCTTCCTTGAGGTCGCGGAGGCACTCGTAGGAGATCTCGAACTGGAACTCGCGCTGGAAGCCGGCGGGGTTGTCCAGCACCGCCACGTTGGTCACGTTGATGGCGCTCATCGCCGCCCACCGCGCCCGACGCCGCCGCCGCCGCCGCCGCCGCTACTTCTGCCGCCGCCGCGTCTCGCTCGTAATGGCGGCCGGGGCTTCCGGAGAGCCCGCGGCGGCGCCGCCGCCGCAGGGACCTGCC
>WELB01000258.1:99733-109813 GCA_009602725.1 Spirogloea muscicola | reverse complement strand
GGCGGCGGCGGCGGCGGAAAAGGCGGCAGCGGCGGCGACGGCGGCGGAGGCAGCGGCGGCGGCGGCGCGGGGAGGGCCGGGGACCTCGGGCCGTGGCTATGGCGCCCCGGAGCGGGAGGAGTGGGGGCTGCAGCGGGCGAGCGTCTGGGATGGGTCTGCTGTAAGTTCGGCTATGGCGTGCCTTCCGGGGTTGAGCGCTGCGACGGAAGCGGCCTCCATCTCGATGCAAAGTAGTCCTCAAGGGCGATCTATCGAGCTCCCATGGGATTTCTAACAGGGCACTAAGTTAGTCGGATCCACCCACCGAGGGACCAACCAAGCTTGAGGAACGAGCAATGCATCCTTGTTTGGCAGCAATGCTCCTCAACAATCCGGACTCGTGAACTGCAAGGAGCTGGCCAAAAGGCAAACTGAGAACACGAGTAGGACATACGTGTGACACTGAGCTACAGAATAGGTGTCATTTGGTGACATTCTGGGTGACAAGGCCGCGCCACTCGGGGCGCACCCGCGAAGCTCCCTCCCGCGCGCGCCCTGGCTACGAGTCAAATAACCAAACCCCCCCNAAAAACCCAACCCCCCCCCCCCCCCACCTGGCCCGCCATTTTCCCCTGTTGACGCCAGCGCGCCCTGTGGCGGCTATGGCCGGCGTGCGCAGCTTCGCCTGCCCTCCCGCGGCTCGCGAGCGCCGGCCTGAGTCCTCGTCGCCGCGGCCGTGAGCAGCCGACGCTGCCGGCGCGATGCGGCCCATGGGGACGCCGAGCTGCCGGGCCCCTCAAGAAGCGGCGCAGCACCTGTTCAGCTTCGTCGTTGCCGAGGTGAGCTTGCTGGTATCGATGGCCAGTGCTGCATTCACCAGCCCAAGTGGCATATCCACCCTCGACTGCCGTCCGAGACCAAGTCCTAGACTCGCCTTGAGCGCTAATACCGCACTTTCAAACCCTCTTGCGGCTTGCAGGTCACAGAGGAGGCTTGTGCTACTGGACCCCAGAAGGTGAGCCGTACTCGGAAGCGTAAGCCATGTGGTCTGGCAACTGCATGTCTGCAGTCTTGTCACCAAAGAGCGCCCTTTAAAGACACAGTAAACATAGTTGTCTAATACAACCTCGACTGGGCCCGAGGTCTTGTCGTTTTAGTTCTGACGTTCTGGGGATTCGTAAGTCAAGCATGCAAAGTCAGGCACCTCCGTGAGGCAACTCCTGGTGCCATACTTCATCATACAAAATTGCCCACTTGCTATTGGCATCTGCTATATTCTCTGGCTGTTGGACGTGCTTCCAGGTCCTGCGCCTCCGGCAAAGTGGGCAAGAAATAGTTGGAGCTGCGTGCCTGCAAGACCAGTGGTAAGAGCCCACGAGCAACGGTGGTGGGCAGAGCTCGTCAGAGATGGAGGGGCTGAAGCTCGGCACAATGTATGAAATCCACAGTATATATACTTCAGGTTCTCCTTAGCAGTGCAGGAAAATGCCTAGGCATATGTCGATCACTGAATTCAGCATGCAGAAGCATTGTCCTCAGCATGGAGTGCAAGAGTACTACATGACTGGCGCTTTAAACCCCGTTCCTCACACGAGCCCAATTGTGCGTGACAGGTACGACTCAAATGTCAAGCCGGGGGATCGTATCAATCTCTTGAGGGACCGTGGCTCTGATGATGAGCCGGGGCTGCAGGATGCACCGTTTACTGTCAACAACCAGCAGAACCTCATCATCCTGCATCCGCAGCTCCTCCTCTCAGGATCCAGGGTGAGGCGACCCAGGTGGCAAACTGGATGCAATAGATAAGCCTGTTACGTTCAAGAGAGGCAGGTTGCAGAAGGCAGAGATGCAGGTGCTTCGTTTTAGTTTCATCACATGCTTACAAAGTGATTCAGAGTTTAGGTGATGTCAGAGTTATCTTAGAGTTTGGGCCCTTAAGCCCTACAGCAACAGAAGATGCACATGCCGTCCCCTTCATGGGCGCCCGTGCTTGTGCCAGGTTGCACGGAGCTTTGGCTGCGCCCGAAGGGCAGTCCTCGACGAGCGCGTGCAGGCCAAGGAGGCCACGGCTGCTGCACTGAAGGGGACTATACTCCACCAGCTTTTCCAGGTCCTAGTAGCAACTTCCGATGACCAGAACTGCAAAATCTGTCACATTCAAATATTGTTGAACATTGTGGGTCTCATTGCTGACTTCAATTCGGCTGTCGTATTGGTCATTAAGCAAGCTGCACATAGAATTGCAGGCGGCCCTGCTGGGAGATGCCAACAGCTTAGAGTTGCTGTCTGCTCAGGCCTGGGACATAGTGCAGAAGCATATAGACGCCCTGTATGAGATCAAAGGTATGTCAAGCAGTGCTCACAAAGCTAGAGAATCATCGTATAAAAGATCTCTGTGGGGAGCTAAAGTTCTTGCCTACAAGCTAAAAGAAGTTGGCATGTCTGCACAATATATTTCCTGGAGAAGATGAGGCGCCTGACTGATGGATCTGGATCAATGAACAACGTTTGACCAAGTGCTCCTTCTACATGGAGCAGCTAAGGAGACAGTGGTGTATGAGGAGCTTATGGATAAAGCTCCCCAGATACTGGACTTCGTGGAGACCTTCATGCAAGCACAGGTGCATTACACCCTGCTGCTTACTTGCTTGCATCTGTGACAAGCTTGTGTGGTGTATGATTGGACTGTACGTCTGAGCCCTTTTGCTTGCACTTCACCACCTCAGAAGTCAGTTGATTTTGGGAGCAAGCAGGGCATGAGAAGTATCTGCAAGGCTGAGGTGTGCTTGCTTCCTCTGTGCTTGCAGATGTTGGTCATGTCAATAATTGCACCTTTAGTATCACGTGCGTCTGCTTTCTGCATGCAGGACATCCCCTTTGCTCATCCCATATGCCAATCCATGCCTTCATGGTTTGCCATCAGTACAGCAATCTTGATGCAAAGCGTGTTTTGTGCAGCAGGTCTTAGACATAGAGGAGTCTATCAGCTCACCAACGTATGGGCTCAAGGGCATGATTGACGCATCAGTGAAAATACAAGAAGTTGGACGCGGTGCCTCAATCATGCCGTTTGAGCTGAAGACGGGTGCCTCTGTCTCAGGCCAGGTATATCTTAGGGCGACGCAGCAGCCACGCTATTATATCTTAACCCCCTGGACCTTAAACCCTGAAATCCTAAAGCCTAGCTTTGAACCGCAAACGCTGAACCCCCGAACTTTAAACCCTAAACCCTAACCCCTAATCTTACCCTGGCATGATATGCACAAAAGGATGCGAGTCACTTTGGCTTGCAACGACCAAGATAGCATGATGAGACAGTCATAGTAAGATACCATTAGCCACTGTAGCACATGAAGGCTCTGACCTGACTTGATGGGCTGGAAGTGCTTCTTCAGAAATCACTGACATACCATGTTGTGATTCCTGCATTGCTTCAGACATTGCTGGAGCACAGAGCTCAGGTTATGATATACACAATTCTCATGTCAGAGAGGCAAGGCTTTGATCTTCTGTAATTTGTCGAGCACAATGAAGAACATCTCGAGGTTGACTCTCGTGTGTAGACTCAAGAATTCTACAAGAAGGACAATGGCTAATAGGAGGACCTAGGGTGATCATCACATTGCCTGCTATGCAGATACTTTATATTTGATATACATGATTTGTATGTATATCAAATACTTGCCAACGATCTTTGCATTGAAATTATAGGTATGGAGAATTGGTGGATGCTGGTCTCCTGTACCACATGCACATAGACGTCATGCAGGTGCAAGCAGGCCCTCTTTGTAACCCAGCAATAAACTTCATTGATATCCGCATGTGGCCGTCTGCCTGCTGCCATGAGCACAGCTTGAGAGACTGGGGCTTAGACTTCAGGGGAAAAGAGGTCACTATTTGTGCTCAGATTGAGATGGAAGGCAGACAGTGGAGGAGTGTGATCTCTGAGAACGCCGTGGCTAATAGTAAGCCCGAGCTGACATGACATGGTACGATCCGCAGGGCGTGACGCCTCAGCGAGCGGACCTTGTAGGTCTCGTCATGCGCCGCAATGAGATGGCCTCCCAGCTCCATGATGCTTTACTGTCTCAGCTTCTGCCCCCCATGCTCGAGGTACACATCTTAACGGATTTGAATATTGAAAATTATCATTCCCAAGGCTACATCCTGTCCTCAAAGTAGCACTTACAAGGTCCTGAGAACGAGATTCTGTAGGTTGAATAGCAGCTTGGCAGTAAATCAGATTGTGAGAATTCTTGCCCTTATATCTGAAGAAGTCTGCATCAAGGCGTTAGTGCTTGATAAGCTTTCCGCTGTGCAGAACCTGCACATCTGCAGCGGTTGCTCCCACCTGGATGTGTGCACTGCTTATCACAAGGTACTATTAGGACAGGTGTTGGATGCATGTCTAATACTTAAGTGCAACAAGTGTCATATGTTGGCTGAAGGCAGTCATATGATGTCATGACTACATTGCAGTGTGTCACTCACAGACGCTTGAATGCGGCACAGTCGAAACCAGTGGACTGGGGAGGCTCTTTGAGGAGCGCACCGGGCATTTGAGCAGCGCTGACGCCGTGTTCTTACAACATTGGGATCAGCTGATAGACTTGGAATGCCAGGCTGCTCAGGTCACCTTTTGCAACTTCCACAAGTCATACGATTGGAAAAAGCACGCTTTCAAGAGCAGCCCATTTGTCAATGATTAGTGATGAGGGCAGTCGGCAGCATTCTTATGCACTTGCACTAGAACTAGCTCCGCATTCCAGTGGATGCACCTGGCTAGTCTTGCCTTTGGGTTCTTGACTTGGTAAGCAGTCTAACTTGATGCACGTGGTACTACAGGCAGAACACTCCTCTGGAGACACTCCAGACGACCAAGGGAACTGCTGTGACTTTATGGTGCTCATCCCTACGCCATCATCTGACAGCGAAGGCAGGAATGTGTACACGTTCCAGAGATCCTGCAGCCATGTCTCTGCAAGGTGCAGGGCTCAAGGGGGGCTGGAGAGCTCTTTCCATCCAGGCGACCACGTGGTGAGCCCTCTGGCTGGCAATTCTCTCAGATGCATCTTCAGGTCACTACACTTATTGCTATGGGGCAAGACTTATGCAAAGGACCTAGACGTCAGCTGACCATTGAAGGCTTCAGCTCCACTGCCAGACCTGGCATTAACATCGTGTAGTAATGATTCCATGGCTTTCTTCTGGTGCTGCGCCCAGAAACTTAGCACCATGGCTGGGCAGGTCGCCGTTGCAAAAGGAATCACCAAAGATGTAACAATGGACTCCATCACGGTAGACCACTGGCACAGCAAGTGCATGCTGATCTGTTTACAATTTGCTCACTTGTATGGCTGCTTGTAGTAATGCATGGCATCCTAGTGTGAGGAACCTTCTGCACTTGTTCTGATGGGCTTGGCCACTGCTTTACCTCTGTGCGTCTGCAGTTAGACCTCTTTCGCCCTCTGAGATTACCAAGCACACCTGGATGCTCGACGTCAGAACGTCTGCTGCAGGAGCAGTGGCGGATTGAGAAGAGTGAACAGGCCACGCACTTTGCTCAGATGAGGTTTTGGTGCTTTACATCCTTAAGCCCTTCTTAAAGCTTGCTTAATGGTAATGCCTTGGAATACCAATGCCTTCTATGGTCTGCTTGCGGTTGTGCAACTCATTTGCAAGTATTAAGAAGCTCGTGTGAATGTCAGACAGGATTGCCTATTGGTGCCCAGCCTAGTGTAAGAGCCGGTGCTTACTTGTCTAAGTGCAGGTACAATCTCCTGCAACTTTTCTCTCCTTCTCAATTTAATGACAACCGTCGGCGTCTTCTCATTGATCTGCAGGTAAGCCCCATCGTGAGTGCATATTTAGTGCAACATCCAAAGGCTTGTCCTGAAGAAGCACTGTGACCATTACAAGCATGCCTGTATGATGCACCTTTAAGTGCATGATCATATCTCACATACTATTGCCGTCCAGATTCATGCAAGTCGTGCTGCCAGGCTTCAGGTTTTCCAGATTTACAGTCTGCACTTGCTTCAGTCAGTTGCTCAGTAAGTCGCTTGTATGTTGCAGCCACCAGTTGTGGAAGGAGGTGGAGATGCTGCAGGCTTGGGCCAGTATTTGAGCAATTGTTGTCTAGACAAAGCTGGCGTGATGAATAGCGACCAGCAGGCTGCCGTCCACAGAGTATGCACACTTAAGAGTAACTTAGTCAGCAACTTGCGAAGAGTCCAACGCTTCTTCTCACTGTACGGCTCATAGATGCTGAGAGGTTCTTGTTTGCCACTCACAATGCCTTGATGCCCTCTGGAAGTGCAGATTCTGGGGACAAGCGAATACATGCTCGTGCAGGGCATGCCTGGCACGGGGAAGACGGTCACCATAATGCACGCGGTATGCGCTCTGATTGAGAGAGGGCAGAGCGTCCTGCTCTCATCGTACACGAATTCAGCACTCGACAACATCCTCATGAAGTTGAAAGAGAAGGTACACCCCACTAAGAGGATGCTTCCCAGGTCCTGAGCAGGCACTGTGATAGACAATTGCAATCTCGAGCTGCAGCATGAGATTGCAATACCAACAATTTTCTATGTTTACAGCAATATCCAGTAAGCAATGTGGCCGTCTAGTCCAGACCATTGGTGTTGGCTTATCGGATGATAGCTTCTTCGGTATCTGTCACTTCCAGGGTGTTGAATTCCTACGCCTCGGCAGGCCTGGCGCCATACACCCAGATATCATGTCCAATACCACTTGGTCCCCAGGTAAAGACTATCCGTCATACTTGTGCATCAAATGGCTACTTCTGCAGCAACTCGAGCTCTTTGTGGATCACTTTTACCGCAAGTCTCACAGCTTGATGGTGACAAAATCAGTTCGCAGAAACCATCTGACGCCATCACGGCGTGTGCACAACATGGCAGAGAGGCGCATCAAGTCCGTCAAGGATGCGGAGGCCCTGATGACCCGAACGCGAGTTGTGGGCGTCACCTGCCTGGGAGTCAACCACCCTCTCCTGCACGGCAAGCACTTTGACGTCTGCATCCTCGACGAGGCCGGGCAAGTGACAATGCCTATCGTGCTCGGGCCGCTGCGCCTTGCCGGCGCGTTTGTGCTGGTCGGCGACGACCACCAGATCCCGCCGCTGGTGCGAAGTGCCGAGGCGAGGGCGAAGGGCATGGCGACCAGCCTCTTCAGCACGCTGTCCAATGCTCATCCTCAGGCAGTGGCGACCCTCTGCATACAGGTACCACCATCAGTCCTCGTGGGTGCTCGGCTATGCCTGGCCATGCCTTGCCATTCTAAGCAGTTCAGGCCACAATGAGTTTCCATGGTACAACAAGAGGGGCAGTCTTGAGTTGCAGGACAGTCCGCCGCTCTGCTGATGGGGTACGTCTCTGCCTGTCTGCAGTACCGCATGTGCCAGGACATCATGGACCTGAGCAACAGCCTCGTGTATGGTGGGCGCCTCGTGTGCGGTTCGCAAGACATCGGAGGAGCTTGCCTTGAGTATGCCACTGAGAGCGATGACCATGATCATCCCGCCTGGCTACTGGAGGTGCTGAGACCGCAGCGGAGGGCAATTTTCCTGGACACAGATGGAGTTGCCGAGTGCGTTGAGACGAGCGGAAGAGGCACGGTGCTGAATGGAGGCGAGGTTGAGGTGGTTGACCAGATAGCCACGGCGCTCACAGGCAGGGGTGTCCAGGCTCACTGCATAGGGGTGATCAGCCCGTACACAGCGCAGGTGAATGCGCTGCATCAGAGACTCGGCCACAGCGGGCTCAAGGGCCTTGAAGTGCATACGATCGACAGGTATCAGGTAATCCTGTCTCTATCTGCAATCGAGGCTCATGTTGCTGAACAGGTTCTCGTTTTCGAGCAGATTGCTCATTGGCAAAGTCGGGCAGTAAATATGTAGTACAGATCTGTGATCGTTTCATGAAAGAAGTTATGGTGACACAGAAGCTTGGGTCTCTTGTTGCAGGGAAGGGACAAGGACTGCATCATCGTCTCCTTTGTACGCTCAAGCACCAACGACAATGCCGGCAAGCTGCTGACCGACTGGCGCCGCATCAATGTGTGCCTCACTCGGGCAAAGAAGAAGCTAATTCTCGTGGGGTCCAAGAAGACTTTGTCCAGATTTTCTATGCTGAGCAACCTCCTGGATCTGATGGAGGCACGAGATTGGATTGTCGCCCTGTCTGACATACCGGTGGTGCCAAGCGACTCTCTGATGGCCCTCAGGCCTTGCAGCAACCAGCAATCAGAAGCCACTACCAGCACTTCACCTGCGAAACTTAGTGTGGTGGAGCCGGTGGAGCTGCCCCAAGACAAGCCTGCACAGTCGTGGAGGCCGCTCTGCCAGGCCCCAAAGCGGCAAGCGAAGGTGCAGAGCACGCTAGAAGCATTCATGTCAACTGCAGCTTCAGCAAAGAGGACGCGAGGCAGGGAACTGGGGCCAGCTAGGCCACCGCTTACTGCGCTCCCCGTCAACATGGGCTGCAGAAGACAATGTGCCTAGATTGAGACTACTTGCCAGTGCAAGCTTCGTAACTTTGAGCAAAATTGTCCAATTGTACACATCAAGTCAAGTCATCCGCCATAGCCAGTCCACAAGACTGCATGACAGAATACATAGTTAAGAAGCGTATGTATGAAGGAGCACATTCATCACAGGAGCTGTCAAGTCCCCCCAGCATCTCTTGCGTCCCCCATTTGCGCGGCCTTCGAAAGCTCAGCCAGGTCCTGCTTGGGGTTCTTGGAGGATTGAGCAGCGTCATCGAGGTGAGACATGTCCCCCTGCTTCATTTCATCTGACCCGTCCTCGTCCTCGCTGCTGGCATAGGTGAGACCGAGCAGACTCGTGGCATTCTTCGGGCCATCTCGAAGGCCTGCTTGATTGAAGGCAGACGCATCAGCCGATGCTGCTGCTCCTGAGTCCTTTCTGTCCTCTGGCAGGGCATGAACATCGTCCTTCCACGACTTGCTGCTGCGGTCGGCAGAGCTGGGCGTGGTGGTCCGCCCCTGCACTCTGGGACTCGGCGTTCCACTGCTCCTCTCGGAGGCGTCAGAGCGCTGCCGCTTGGGCTTGATCTCCACAATATTCTTCAGCAGATCGTGCTGCCTGCAGCCTCACAAGGAGAACGTGGCTACCGAATATCAGAACTCGTGTCAGAAGAAAAATGCAATGCAGCTCTTTTCATAAGGACAGCTGTAGATGCACCTGATGCCGCTGCGCGGCTTGGTATCCACACGCATGGCAGCAGGGCCAGCTGCGTCCGCCTTATTGGCTGCCACGTGCATGCTCGTCGGGTCAAGAGAGCAACCACGATATGAACGTCTCGACCATTGCCCGAGCCTGCGCTGGCCATAGCACTCAGAAGCAACGTGCATTCTATGGGAGCCTGGAAGAGCCGCAAGCAAACGTTTGGCAGGATATCTTGAAGGCGGCGAATGCGCGCTTCTCGGCGCGGTCCCGGATGGTCTCGGCGTCCTGCTCAGCCTGTGTCTGCTCCTTGAGGTACAGCAGGTCGTCGCTGTCGAGCGCTGCAGCACGGGGCAAGTGGGCACCGGCAGCCCAGGAAAGCTGTCAAGCTCTGGCCATCCTGCTGCAGCGCAGACCATGGCTGGCCGACAAGCCGAACATGGGCACATCTGCGGCTAACGAGGGGCCCCTGATGGGCGAGCTCGCAATGCATATTGTGAACGGGGTCCGTCGCCGTTCACCGCCGCGGCCGTGCAAGAAGCCGGCGTGCTCGCCCTCCTTCACCTGCGGGACGACTCCTTCCCGGTGAGTCAAAGGTCTCAGGTTCAATACAGACTGGCGGCACGGCGAGCGCTCGAGCAGCATCAGCCGGCAGTGCGAGCCCGAGGCGCCATGGCGGCAGCGGCGGCGGCGGCGGCGGCGGCGGCGGCGGGCGCGCACCTTGGCCATCATGCGCTTGAAGGCGGCGTCCTCCACCTCCTGCTTCTCGCGGTTGGGGTTCTTGACGCCCTTGATCACCCCTGCGGTCCCCTTCAGCGGCCAACCCGGCGTCGCGCGCCGTCAGGCGGCGCTGTACTGGCGGCGGCGGCGGCGGCGGCGGCGGCGGCGGC
>WELB01000258.1:81590-99166 GCA_009602725.1 Spirogloea muscicola | reverse complement strand
TTGGAAGGGCTGTTTCACGCGGCCAAGTGAGGACGAGCTCGCCACGCCGCGTAGGAGGAGGCGCCAGGCCGCCGCCGCGCCGGGCTGCCGCCGCCGCTGCTGCGGCGCCGCCCTCACTGCCAGCCCCCGCCGCCCTTCGGCACTGCCGCAGTTTCCGAGGAGCACCTGCTGATGTGAGCCACGGCGCCGCCGCTCTTGCTCCATTGCCGCCGCCGCCACCACCACCGCCGCCGGCGCCGCCGCCAGTCTGCAGCGGCAGTGGCCGGGCTTGCCTGCATAGCCGGGCATGACGGCGATTATGGCGCTCATGCCTCCGTGGACGGTGGCCGAGCCCCGTCGCTGCCGCAGGCTGCACGCCCTGTTCGAGAGGAACCTGGAGGGCGCGCTGGAGATCCTCGACTCCGGCGGCGTCCGCAAGGTGGTCGCCGAGCGCAGCGGCCGCTCACACTTCCAGGTCCCCGCTTCCGTCCGGTGCCAGGGTAATGCGTTGTTGTGTTTTGATATCAATAATAATATAGATAGACGTAGCCAAACAGATTGTGTTAGATTGGTATTGGATCTGAATGAGAACTTCTTTGTCATATGAGATCTGAGGTTTTCCTCTCCGTGGTGGCAAGCCGGCAGGCTCCCTGACGGCTGCTGGGCCTTGCTCCGGTGCGGGTTATGGCAGGTCCAGGGGCAACACCCTCGCAAGAGAGGCAGCGGCAGCGGCCACGAAGGCAAGGAGGCGCCAGACCAGTACACGTGCTTCCCGGCGCACTACTGCTCCTGCGCTTCCTTCTTCTACAACGTTGTCAACAAGGGCGTGCACTTGCATGTGAGCACGCTGCTAGTCGAGCATCGTCATCGACGGCAATGCCGAACTTGCTCAATATCCTATTGAGCGAGTTCAGCAGTTCTACAGCATGAGCGTCGGGCTGCATGCCGTCAGCATTGTCGAGTGGCACCAGCAAAGTGTTGATGCTGCTGGCGTGAGTGTTGGGGCGTGTAGTGCAAGCACCAGCTGGCGGCACGGCTGGCCCAGGCTTTGCAGTGCTGCAAGGAGGTGCGCGTCCCGGATGCGCTGCTAGCCAAGCTCCTCATTGAGGGCTGAGATGCTTTGAAATCTCCACAGCAACTCAAGAAATCTAGAAATGAACGCCAAGTTTCTGCAGACTTCCCAAATGAAAAACCTTGACCCCAGCTGCTTGAAGCCAATCTTTCATTCTTTCGTTGTGTCTTAGTGACAATCCAAGGGTAGCGCCAGCCATTGCCATTGCGGCAAAGCGGCGGAGGGCCACCCACTGCTTGCTGCATCAGACCTGTCCTCTGTACTGTCGCCGATGCCCTGGCTTCAGGAGGTTGTGGCCTGCAGTGGTCGGCATCAGTGCTCGCTCAGTGGGGCATCCGGGCTTGCTTGTGATCACACCTCAGCAAGCTGTGTCCTCTGTACTTGCGTGACTAGCAAGTGCTCGCCTACACTTGCTCTTTGCTGCAGCTCCAAAGTCATACTATCGCCGCTGTGCTTCGGATGACTCCCGCAAGGAGCTGGCGGAGCTGAGGAAAGCAGTTGCCAGCATCCATTGCAATCTCAGCCATAAGGGTTGAGCGTTTAGGGGTTAGGGGTGTAGGGTTAGGGGTTCAGCATTAAGCCTTCAACCCTTTCAGCCATGAGCTCTAGGCGCTGTCTAGGAACGCCAATTGGTGCTTTCTTCTGAAAGCCCGCCATTGCCACAACACGAGCACGCCGCCGCCAGTCCGGGCGGCCGCCGGAAGCCATGGAGCTTGCCAGCAGCAGCTAGGCGCCCGTCGCCAAAGGTCACGCCGCTGAGACTGCTGCCGCTGCCGGGGAATTCGCCATCGGCAGCTCCGTCGCCTTATCTGGCGCGCCGCCATCGAGTCCAGCCTGCGGCGGCGCAGCCGAGCCATCAGCATCAACGTCAAGGCTGGCCTTCACAGCTGGGACGCCGCAGTTGCGACGGCGGCCATGGAGGCCGCCGCGCCGCCGGCGCCGCCCCGCCGGCGGGCGGCGTTCTGGGAGGCCGCTGGCCGCGTCAAGGCCGTCCCAAGCGCCACCGCGGGCGGCGACAACGGCTCTGCCTCCGCCAAGCCGCAGCTGCAACGACTCGGCGACGGCGAGGCCGCCGATGGCGGCGCCGCCTCGCCGCACAAGGAGCTGAGCCGCAGCCTGGGGCCGGTGGACCTCGTGCTGCTGGGCATCGGCGCTTCCATCGGCGCGGGCATCTTTGTCGTCACCGGCGTGGCGGCGAGGCAGGCCGGCCCAGGTACCTTCATCCCCCCTCCCTCATGGCCTCGCATGCGGCTCTCGCTTAGCGTTCGCAGCGTTCACAAGCTCTGGCTATCATTGCGTAGCTGGGCGCGCTCCGCCACCGGCTTCCGTCATGGCGCTCCTAAACCCTAAGCCTAAACCCCAAGTTAGCTTGTCGGATGTGTATGTGCTTACCCTTGGGTGCTAACGTCGCACTGTTACCGTAGCCACCTTAGCTCAGGGCTTTGTGACACGTAGTTCCCACATTTGCACTAAGTTTTACCAGAACAGTGTATTGGCTTGAATTGGCCACACTTCCTTTTCATGCGCGCCGCGCGCCTTCTCACCTTATTGCCCTCCCGCTCAAGGTCTAGCCCAGCCCTGGTCTTCTGTGTTCAAGTCTGCGCTCATAGCAAGCTCAGGGGCTGTGGCACTGCCAGCAATTTGTTGGCCACGAGCCCCTCGACGTGCTAGCCTGCAGCCCCAGCTGCTGGCAGTTTACACTGCGATCAGCGATGTAGCACGACCACGTGCACTTTGCGGTGGTCTCAGCTGCCCTCCCGGCTGCTGTGGAGCCTGGACCTTGCTCAGCTTTTAAAGGCCTCCTTACCACCCTCGACAACAGTGTCTAAGGGTTACCCTTAGACCCTTACCTTTACCTTTACCTTTGACCGCAATGCCTAAAACCGTAAACCCTCCTTACCATTACCTTTACCTTCAACCGCAGTGCCTGAAATCTTCAACCCTGGACAAGGGTAAGGGTGCAAGGGTGAGGATGTGGTGCTTTGGCGCGTCAGTCTTCTGAAGCAGGCCGCCGGCCCCTCGTCTGGACTGTTTGGTGGCCAGCGGTGGCCCTGAGCTTCGCGCTCGCGGGGCTGGCGTGCGTCATCGATGCGCTCTGCTACGCGGAGCTGGCCAGCCGCTTCCCCGCCGTTGTTGGTGGCGCTTACCTGTACACTTATGCGACCTTTGGGTGAGCGCATGTCAAAGGAGGCCTGCACCTTATTAGCCGAACTCTGACGCAAATTGGTCTATACTCCAAGTTCTTAACCCTTGATTGAAGACATTAGGCTCTTGCATACACACTATCGCTCTGGAGCTTCTGGTATCATAGCCACCTTGTGCAGGCTGCTCTTTAGTTCTGAAGAAGTTGCAAGGTCCAAACCTTGAGCAGCGCCTTAACCGTGTGAGTGTACAGGCTGATACTGCTGCGCATGCATGCAGGGAGCTTGCAGCCTTTCTTGTCTTCTGCAATCTCATGTTTGATTATCACATTGGCGCTGCATCGATTGCTCGCAGCCTCGCAAGGTCCGTCATAGATCAGGATCCTAAGCATCACTGATAGCTGATGGGCAGCACTTCGTATAGATCTTCAATGCATTGTTGGGGACATGCATTGTTTGGGACAGCATTTTTCTGCTAAGTGTAGCCTGTTGCTTCCATTGTTTGGCTATTGTGTGTACAACCATGGCCTGTCTAATTCACGCAAGACCTCAAGCCCCTATGCACTCTCTGCTTGTGATCTCTGCAGCTACCTGGCATCGCTGCTCCTTGAGGTGCTCCCAGGGGCCATAGCCTGGCTTCCAGCGTGGCTCTCCCCAAGCGGCATGCCGCTGCTGTCGGGGCTGCTCTCTATCAACGCCCTGGCGCCACTCATATTGGCTGGACTGACTGTGATCTTGTGCCATGGCGTGCGGAAGTCAGCAACACTTAATACATACATGACAACTCTCAAGGTCTGCCGCAGTACTGCAACGAACCTCAGCATAGCATCGCCTTTTGTGTTTGATGCCAGGTCACTAAAGATCAGAGTCAGGGTTAAAGGTTGTTTCACTATACACTGTTACAGGGTTTGATCTGAAGGCGCAGGTTCTGAGCGCAAGTTATGTCCTCCGAATCAGTGCTTGATCAGAGGTCTGCTGGTCCTTGACGTTCTGCGGCTCAGAAGCCTGTGCAAGTCCTTCCAAAGAGTCGGCACCTCTAGATACACCGCTCCCAGCTAGTATTCTGGCAGTGGCCACAATGACTACTTATCAGGTGCCACAGTGACGAGGGTGTATCAGGCGGCTTGTCACAGCTATGCTTTATCCGCTTATTAACACCCTCCACATGAACCCTCCACATGAAAGACTCCGGCCACACATGTAGCCATTGGCCACCCCCTCTGTGTCTCTTGATCCATGGGGCCTCACTTTATACACTTCTTCTTGTAGCCAATGTAAGGCACTACAGTCTCGTAGCCCATGTTAGGCTCCACAATCTCTGTGCTTGCATGTGCAGTGCTTCTCGCTTACAATCCTCCCCGTGGCAGGTGGTCATTGTCCTTCTGGTGATTGCCATAGGGTCCACCAGGGTAAATCCTGCCAACTGGCACCCTTTCGCACCCCATGGAGCAGGCCTGGTCGTCTCTGCAGCGAGCACCGTGTACTTTGCCTATGTGGGCTTTGACGCAGTTGCAAATACGGCCGAAGAGAGCAGGAACCCACAGGCATGTATATTAGCAAGTTGCAATATGACTTCATCTGCAATGGTCCATTCCTCAGTATCTGGCTTCGTGTAGATGTTGCCCCATATAATCACTTTCTTGCACTGTACCGATTGTTATCATCAGAGTTCTTTGCGTGCCATGTGTCCGCATGCCTGTGGCAATCTGACTTCCTGTGTCGAAGCAAAGCCTGAATATGAATGGCTTTTCGCTCTTGCTTATGTTTGCAGAGGGACCTGCCTATTGGAATAATGGTCTCACTTGCAGTCTGTACAGTTCTCTACGTTGCTGTGTCTCTGGTCATCACTGGGATGGTGCCTTTTGACGAGATTGATCCGTCCTCGCCACTCGCTGATGCCTTTGCCCGCAACAAGATGCCCTTTGTTGAGGGCTTCATCAATGTGGGAGCTGTCGTTGGGCTTACCACCACATTACTTGTTGGGCTCTTCGTGCAGGTGCGGCCTGCTTGAGCAAGCCATAAGGAGCCAGTGACCTGGTTGCTCTATTCGCTCACAGGATCAACATCGTCAATGTGTGCACGTTAGTCTTAAAGGCTGGCTGCTCTTGCAACTACCACATGTTGTGCAGCTGATAACACCTGCTTCAAGCCGATTCTGCAGTCACGACTTTATCTTGGTGTGGGAAGGGATGGTCTGCTCCCAGATTGCCTTTCGGTCGTGCACTCTGTGCTGCACACGCCAGTTCGAGCCCAAGTCTGGGTGGGCGCTGTTGCTTTTATCCTAGCTGCGCTCTTTGACGTCGCCCGCCTTTCGCACATCCTCTCTGTTGGTGTGCTGGTGAGCTCACGCTTGAACCATCATCAGGATAGTGCCTGTAGACTGCCTGCAATCCTACTGTCTTTGCGAAGAAGCCTTGAAACTAGAACATCAGATACTACTGCAAATAGAGTATCTGATGGTCATCAAGAGCACCTGTCTGCTTGCCTTTCCAACAGGTTAGCTACTCGGTTGTATGTGCGTGCGTTATCGTGCTCCGGGTTGACGAGTCATACGCAGTCGCCCAAGGGGCCGTCTGGGGAGGCCTGGCACGCAAGCAGGAGGCCATTGCTTGTATTGGCGTGTCCGCACTCCTGGCCTTCACTGCCGGCCTTCTCATTCGCTGGAAATTGCCCGCTTGGTTGCTCGCACCTATTGTCCTCGCTGGAGGGCTTGCAGTAGTCTCCCTCCTCACCCGCCAGGTATGTCACAATTCAGCTCTATTTCTTATCACGTAGGGCTTTATGCAATTTAAGTATCAGTGCCTGCTTACTGGGACTTTCCCACGTTCTCCACAGCCACTTACAAGCTCTAGAAGCTGTGTGCATTCAAAACAAAATCTTGGCTCTCCTCTGTCCAGACCAATCAGTTGGCCACAACGGACGTGATTTGTTGCTTCACAAAGCCTGCCTTTGCTTGTGCTCTTGCAGGCATTTCCGAAGGCCCAGAATTTTGCCTGCCCTTTTGTTCCAGCTCTCCCTCTTGTAGGAATCGTGTTCAATGTCTATCTTCTGGCACAGGTAGCAATAGCACTCTGGACTATGCATAGTGAATGTGTGACCTTTCCGACACGTCTCTACGTCTGTTATGGGTCCTTGAATTTGTTGATGCTGTTGGCTTGATGTCAGCAAGACACAGAAACTAGTCACTGCTACGTAAAGTATTGGAACAGGTCTCACTGAGTGACAAGCGGTATTGCTGATTCTGGAGACTCCAATAGGTGTTGCTTGAATGCAAGATACTCTGATCCAAAACCATCCCATATTCTGTGTGCTTTGTTCTGCCTCTGTCATGCAGATGCACTACGAAGCTTGGATAAGGCTGGGAGCCATTACATTGCTCGCTGTTGTAGCATACATATTATATGGTAGACATCACAGTCGAGCTGACTATGAGCAGGCACCCTTGACAGATCTGCAGTAGAATGAATGTCAACCAAGCAAGGCACAACTTTTGCTGATACTCTGGGCTTTCATTGTCCTGCTTGGTTTGACCAATTTATCAGCCTAGATAGCACTATGACCAAGTATTGCGTGGGCCCCCATCCTCATTGCCTTTTCGCGCTTTCTGGCCCCTATGGACGTTTGTCTAATCATTTCTGGCTGGCTTTTCAAGCTCTTGCCCTTCGGAGGATGGAGCTGTCCCTTCCAATTGGCGTGTGCTTACTAGGGAGTACTAAGTGACTATCTTGTATAGTACTTAATAGATTTGTGTTGAATGCATTCCGGCCCCTCGGACCTTGTCAATGTTGTTCTTGCTTGTACTTTTCACAGCCTTCGCACCCTGTCGATGAGCCTACGTCTCCGGACAAGCCATTGCCCGCTCTCACAGTCTCGCCGCTCTGTCCCCAGTCTTGGAAGAGCAACAGCTCTTCCAATTGTTAGGCTTTGGCTGGGAAAGGCCAGCCCAAAAAGAATGCAGAAGTAAGCCCGTTCAAAGAGGGCGAAGGCTGAGAGAAGCCAGCACACAAATGAACGAACAAGGTCTTAAGGGAAGGGGGCAGTCGCTTCCGAGCTGCCATTACCAGGAGTGTGCGGGTAAGAGAGAGCCTTTGAAGGGGCAATTAGCAGTGAAAGGCCAGCCCCAAAAAGGATGGACAAGGTCCGAACAGGGGGATATTGGATGGGGCCCGACTCACGATAGTCGAGCGAGCGCATGCAGGGCACAAGAGGGAATGCGCGGAATGCGCATGTGAAGACAGGGTGGCCGGGCCATTCACTGTTCTTGCAAAAGGCAAGGAAGTGCCAGGAGTGGGCTATACAGAGAAGAGAGGGAGAACGTCCTCTAAAAGGGGGGCAATGGCTGTGAAATAGCAGCTCTTCTGGAAGGCAGCGAGAGTGGGCAATGGATATCAGAGGCAAGCCCGGAAAGAATGGGCTGAAGCATCGGCCGGTAAACAATGCAGGGAAGCAAAAAGTTGCATGCAGTGCATAGGGGCCAGAATGCCTGCAGCAATCAAATCAAGACGATGAATGATACACCTCACACCTGCCTGCTCTTTCCACTCCTTTGCTTTGGGTTCTTTGGGCTGGCCTCTCCCAGTCACCAGTCCATCTGGCCGCGCTTGTCTCCTCGCTGCCGTCGGGGCAACGCTCGTTACGCAAGTGGGTGCAGAAGGTCAAGAGCCCAAGAGTAGGAATGGCGCAAGTGTACCGTATGGGCCTGACCGTCTCGCTGCAGCGGTCCATAGCCCGCGCGCTGCACCTGCGTGCTGGCAGAGAGAAGTGCGCGCCAGAGCCTTCGCTGCTGCCTCTGGCTCTGGTCAGGGGACCCACTTCGCATCTCCGACCTGCGGCTGCTCAGCAGAGGTTACTGAGTGATTCGTAGCTGCTTTGTTTCTCTGTGTGCTTGTTTTTCTTAGCGCTTCCCCTGGCCCCCTTCTCGTACTCTGTTTATTCATTTTTGGGCTGGCTTTTCCAGCCCCTATTCTTAATGGGCGAGCACTTTCTTTACTTCTCGTACTCTGTTTATGCTTTTTTGGGCTGGCTTTTCCAGCCCCTATCTCAATGGGCGAACACTTTCTTTCTTCTACTTCCAGGAGCCTAGCTTCTCTAACCTGCGCCTGCTTAGCAGGAAGAAATGAGCTCGCCCATAGAAGAGGGGCTGGCAGAAGCCAGCCAAAAAAGAATGGACAAAATCCAAAGAGCTACAACAGGTGCCGGAAAGAAGGAGAGGAGAGGAAAGAAGGGAAACACACAGCTAGGCATCTAGACAACTAGACATAACGAAACCACAGGAAGCTCAATACCCGCGGGTTAGCAACATCAGGTCAGAGTAGCTCGAAGCTGGAAAAGATGCAGGCAGACGAGACCATTGAGGATAGGGGCTGGAAAGATGAAAGTGCTCGCCCATTGAGGCTAGGGGCTGGAAAAGCCAGCCCAAAAAAGAATGAACAGAGTACGAGAAGGGGGCCAGGGGAAGCCTTAAGAACAACAAGCACACAAAGAAACGAAAGCAGAAACAAAGCAGCAGGCTTAGCAGGGGTTACTGAGTGATTCGTAGCTGCTTTGTTTCTTTGTGTGCTTGTTGCTCTTAAGGCCGGCGTGTAGACCTGGTGGCCACCCCACAGGCCGGCGGGCCACGTCTTCTCCTGGACGTGATGACCACTGATGCCTACGACCGCTCACACCCAGTTCAATGTGCCACCAAGGCTGGGTATGTGGTCGCCTGCGCTGCTCGGGCTAAAGAGCTGAAGTACGCAGACCATCCGCGGGAAGACGAGTTCTTCCTGTTGGCCATTGATACCCATGGGGCGCTGGGCGCTCGGTGGCTCGAGCTGCTCACCCAGCTCGCCCGCCACACCATCGCCCGTCGCTTCCATAGGGAGCCGGTCGACTTTCCTGCAGCCGGGTCGCTGGCGCAAGTGTATCGAATGCGCCTGGCCGTCTCGCTGCAGAGGTCTATGGCCCGGGCGTTGCACCTTCGTGCCGGCAGAGCCTCGCTGCTGCCTCTGGCTCTGGCCAGGGGACCCACTTCAACGAGCCTAGCATCTCCGACCTGCGGCTGCTCAGCAGAGGGTTACTGAGTGATTCGTAGCTGCTTTGTTTCTGTTTCTTAGCGCTTCCCCTGGCCTCCTTCTCGTATTCTGTTCATTCTTTTTCGGGCTGGTTTTTCCAGCCCCTATTCTCAATGGGCGAGCACTTGTTTCCTTGAAAGAAAGTGCTCGCCCATTGAGGATAGGGGCTGGAAAAGCCAGCCCAAAAAAAGAATGAACAGAGTACGAGAAGGAAAGAAGGGGGCCCGGGAAAGCGCTAAGAAAAGAAATTGCTCGCCCACTGAGAATAGGGGCTGGAAAAAGAAGAAAAAGCTCGCCCATAGAAGGTGCTCGCCCATTGAGAAGAGGGGCTGGCAAAGCCAACCCAAAAAGAATGGACAATGTTCAAAGCCAAAGAAAGAGGTGCTGAAAAAGAAGAAAAAGGACTACACTACAAATTGCTGAAAAAGGACTACACTACAAAGTGCAAGATGGTGCAGAGGGAGATGCAGATGGCTGCTCAGTATCCACGTGTGAGCAACAGCAGATCAGAGTAACTCGGAGCAGGAGAAGCGGCACTTTGCCGAGACCCGGAAGCAGCTGCCATAGCACGGCCAGCCCGCGCGTGGACCGCATGAGCCAAAGAGAGCAGAAGCCAGCCAAAAAAGAATGGCTGGAAAAGCCAGCCCAAAGCAATCAACAAATGACGAGAAGGGGGCCAGGGGAAGCGCTAAGAAAAGGAAAAGCTCGCCCATAGAAGAGAGGGGCTGGCAGGAGGCGCGGCCAGATTGACTGGTGGCTGGGAAAGGCCAGCCCAAAAAAAAGGACAAGGTCTGAGGGAGCTTGAGTGCGAACGACTAGGACTAAGACATCACAGAAGCCAGTGGAGAAGGGAAAGCATCTCCTTCTCCACTCTTTCGGGCTGGCCTTTCACACCGGCCGCGCTTTCTTTCACACCCCTCACCCGCCTTCGGAAAGAAAGAAGAGAAGAAGGGCTCGCCCATTGAGAATATGGGCTGGAACAGCCAGCCCAAAAAAGAATGAACAGAGTACAAGAAGAGGGGGGGGGAAGCCAGGCGAAGCCCTAAGGCCTGGCCGTCTCGCTGCAGAGGTCCATGGCCCGTGCGCTGCACCTGCGTGCTGGCCGAGCCCTTGCTGCTGCCTCTGGCTCTGGCCAGGGGACATACTTCCAGGAGCATAGCCTCTCCGACCTGCGCCTGCTTAGCAGGGGTTACTGAGTGGTTAGTAGCTGCTTTGTTTTTTCTTGTGTGCTTGTCATTTCTGCTGCTTCGCCTTAGGGCTTCGCCTGGCTTCCCCCCCCCTCGTCTTGTACTCTGTTCATTCTTTTTGGGCTGGCTGTTCCAGCCCATATTCTCAATCGGCGAGCCCTTCTTCTCCTAAGGCGAAGCAGCAGAAATGACAAGCACACAAGAAAAAACAAAGCAGCTACTAACCACTCAGTAACCCCTGCTAAGCAGGCGCAGGTCGGAGAGGCTATGCTCCTGGAAGTATGTCCCCTGGCCAGAGCCAGAGGCAGCAGCAAGGGCTCGGCCAGCACGCAGGTGCAGCGCACGGGCCATGGACCTCTGCAGCGAGACGGCCAGGCGCATGCGATACACCTGGGCCAACGACCCGGCGGCGGGGAAGTCCACCGGCTCCCCATGGAAGCGGCGGGCTTTAGGGTTTAGCCCTTTGAGGATAGGGGCTGAAAAAGCCAGCCTTCGGAAGAGCTTGCAAGCGTAAGAGCCTACCTACAGTACTTTCCTTGTACATTCGTTTGGGGCCTCTCGAAGCCATTGCCTTACGTTGACTGAGCTCTTTCTAGTAAGAGTGATGGCCGTTGAGGTTAATAAGCAGGTTTCCGAAGAAGAAGCGCGGCCAGATTGACTGTGGCTGGGAAAGGCCAGCCCAAAGAAATGGACAAGGTCTGAGGGAGGCTGAGTGCGAACGACTAGGACTAAGACATCAGCCAGGGAACGCTCAGTAACCTCTAGTCAGGAGATGCAAGCCTGAGTAGCTAGCTGGCGGAAAGAACGAAGGGGGCAGCGCTGCCCACAGGGGAAACTTTCAGACTCGGGGTCTGGGGTGAAGGAAGCGCGGCCAGATTGACTGGTGGCTGGGAAAGGCCAGCCCAAAAGAATGGACAAAGCAGTGGTGAGGAGTCGGCAGGGTTGGATTCTGGTGAGGTGACCTGAGGGAGGGAGGAAACGAACGAGAAGGTGGGTGCGCGCCCAGTGTTGAGCTGGGCTATTCGTTAGTGCCGTATTAGGACTAACTGAATGCCCAGGACCCAGAGTCTCACCATCACTCGGTTGGGGCTCAGGCCGTGAAGAAGCTTGAGGCTCGGGCGATGAGGACGCGGTGCTCTTGAATGGAGCGCCGCGCTCCTTCCTCGCCTTCTTGCCCACGGCAAAGACAGCCTTCTTGCCCATGGCGGTGATGGCGGCAGGGTCCGGCAGGAAGCAGGCCGGCAGCAGCTCAAGGCAGGTGGCGTGGGCGCTGGCAAGCAAGGAGGAGCGGTGGGCAAAAGGAGGACGGTGGCTCCTGTTAGAGTGAGCAAGCTTGAGCTCACTCGACCCCCTTTTGCCTACATAGAAAGAATGCAGAATCACATAGGCACACTGGGTCCCGGCGGGTCTGCCCACCGGGGGCCCAAGGAGGGCCGGCTGCAGAGCCGGCCCGAGGTGTCCGTTAAGCTAGTCGGGCAGGGGCCTGCTGCAGAGCTGGCCCTAGGTGTCCGTTAAGCTGATGTGTCCACAGGTGTGAGGCACATACTCTCAAGTGTGATCTGTCTACGTGTCACCCTGATGATCCGGGCAAGCCACCTCTGGAAGCGACAGGTGCTTCCCTAAGTGGGACACTTAAAATAGTATGGAGAATAACGAAAGGAGCTAATGCCTATATTCTAACACCCAGACCGGCGGCGCAGGAGCCCACGTTTCCGTCGCTGGGACGCCTCCCCCGTCGCCGTCCCGGGCCCGTTCTGTCCATCAAAATGAGATGGGCGTTAGTGCGGCCGGCACCCGGATACGGTACGCTTACCAGGAGGGGCTGCGCCCGCGCGGGGCCCGCATTCGCGCACGGATCTGGGGGTTTTCCGAAGGCCCCCCCTCACCCACCAACCGGAGCACCGGCCCCAACGGCGGGAGAAGCAGCAACTGCGTCGAACTTCCTCGCGCCTGCCGCCTCCTCCGCCGCCTGTGCCGCCGCGTTTGCTGCCGCGTTCGCCGCCGCCGCCGCCGGAGACTCAGCTCTCTCGCCGTCCTCTGCGACGCCGCGCCGCCTCTCCAGCCGGGCGCCATGGCGGAGGAGGCGGAGGTGCAGGCCCTGGTGTGCGACAATGGCTCCGGCATGGTCAAGGTGCGCCGCTGCCTGCCCTCGCTCCGCCAGCCTCGCCGCCCGTCGCTGGCTCCTCTCAGCGCGCTCATCACGACGCGCTCTCGGTACCGCTCGCCATGCAGGCCGGTTTCGCCGGCGACGATGCCCCGCGGGCCGTCTTCCCCAGCATTGTCGGCCGGCCCCGCCACCAGGGCGTCATGGTTGGCATGGGCCAGAAGGATGCCTACGTCGGCGACGAGGCTCAGTCCAAGCGCGGCATCCTCTCGCTCAAGTATCCCATCGAGCACGGTGCGTACTCGTTTGCGGACGCCGCAGCTCGATGTGGATCCACAGGCATGCGCCCCAGGCAGCCCGGCGTCTTGCTCACACCGAGACGATGCGTGGGGCTTGGCCAGGCATTGTCACCAACTGGGACGACATGGAGAAGATCTGGCACCACACCTTCTACAACGAGCTCCGCGTCACGCCTGAGGAGCACGCTGTGCTCCTCACGGAGGCGCCGCTCAACCCCAAGGCCAATCGCGAGAAGATGACGCAGATCATGTTCGAGACGTTCAATGTACCCGCCATGTATGTGGCCATCCAGGCCGTGCTGTCACTTTATGCCAGCGGCCGTACCACCGGTAAGTCCATGACTCCACATCCTAAGTCCAATTTGGCAAAGTTCTTCTGCAAAAGGATAGGTGATGATGTTCCAATTCGTAGGCACAGCTGTGCCGCAATACATCTCATGAGGCTGCAAATCCCTCAGCAAGCAGCTTCATGGGACGTCAGAGGTTCAGCTTAATCAGAATGGAATGGCTTACCGTTGACCACTCTGCATTGCAGGTATTGTGCTGGACTCTGGTGATGGTGTAACACACACTGTTCCTATCTATGAGGGGTACGCTCTACCTCACGCCATTCTGCGCCTGGACCTGGCTGGGCGTGACCTCACCGACTGCCTGATGAAGATCCTGACAGAGAGAGGCTACGCATTCACCACCACCGCTGAGCGCGAAATCGTGCGCGACATGAAGGAGAAGCTGGCCTATGTGGCTCTGGACTTTGATCAGGAGATGCTGACATCCACGTCCAGCTCGTCGATCGAGAAGAGCTATGAGCTTCCTGACGGCCAAGTCATCAGCATCGGTGCTGAGCGCTTCCGCTGCCCTGAGGTTCTTTTCAATCCGGCTCTTATCGGCATGGAGGCCGCCGGTATTCACGAAACAACCTACAACTCCATCATGAAGTGTGACGTGGACATCAGGAAGGATCTATATGGCAACATCGTGCTGTCTGGTGGTACCACCATGTTCCCGGGCATCGCGGACCGCATGAGCAAGGAGATCACCGCACTTGCGCCCAGCAGCATGAAGATCAAGGTGGTGGCTCCTCCCGAGCGCAAGTACAGTGTCTGGATCGGTGGCTCCATCCTCGCATCACTTAGCACGTTCCAGGCGGTGAGCTTCCTCTTGTGTCCTCACGTGTGCTATGTCAATCTGTTGGATGCTCAGAGCTCAATGTGGTGCCTCAGTTGATTCCAGCAGCTTCTTGTTGCTTTCGTAGTGCCGATTCTTTGACAACAATGGTAAGATAGCCCACCTGTGGCCCTGCTTGACTGACAATATTGGGCTTGCCACTCATAACAATCTCGACGTCTGGGCTTCGCAGATGTGGATCGCAAAGACGGAGTACGAGGAGTCGGGCCCCTCGATTGTTCATAGGAAGTGCTTCTAGATTGTAGAACTTTCTAAGCCAGCTTATCACTTGGACAGCAGGGTGATGAAAGATGTCATTGAATTCAAGGAGTTGCAGCCTGTGCATCATACCAGGGTAGCTTGGGCAGCCGTTAGAGACTCTGTACTATTGGTCTCCTTGTTGGTAAAGGAATGCTAGAGGGCATGGAGCGTTTAATTGGGAGCCTCATTGTGTTAACCCGCGTGTCAGGCAGCAGCCTTGCTATGAGGCAAGCGCGATTTGCACCTGTTGTTTGCTAGTGCGCCTGCTCAACGATGTCCTTGTGTACTTCGTAGGTTGCTTGAGCATCGCTCTGCTGTGACACTGTTTCATCAAGTGGAGTCTGCTTCATTGCCTCTGCATCTTCAAGGCTACTCTGTATGTTAGGATTCAATAGCCCAGTAGACAGTGCAGTTGGCGCATTACTGTCACCACCGGCTTCCTTAGCATCTCCAGCGGCATTGTCTGCCAACTGTGCATCAGTCTTGCCGTTAAGGTCTGGCTGTCCTTGGTGGTCCTGTGCAGCTGCAGACGTATCCCTGGCTGGTTGGCATGAGGCTTCTGTTGCTGTGGCGCCTTTCCCATCCTTCACTTGCTGCTTGTTGTCAGGAGGCTCTGTTAGTTGCTTCAGGTTGTACTTGCCAAGGCCCTTGAAGTCAGTCACAACCCCTATTATGCATGATGTCTGCAAAGGAAAAGAACAACTTAGTCATGTGAGCATTTGTACACAGGAAATTGTATGTTGTCATCGTGTTACTAAAAGAGAGGTCCAATTAGCCCCTCAATAGTCAAGCAAGACCAAGTCAAGAGCAAGTCCTGTCAGCCAAGAGTAAGAGCAGGACCAAATCAAAGTAAGCAATGCTAATCTGTAGGTCAGGTGCACAGGATGGAGGGGCTCGACAAACGTGTGGCTCGACACCTTCACAACTTGGATGAGGATGGTCTTGTCGGGGTTGCTGAGGTCCACAGAGTGCGGCTTGGGCACAACAGAAGCAACCTCCTTGATAATGGCCATGCGGTCTACATCATCATTGGCGCGCGCCTCATATACAACAGCAAACTGCGAAGTGCAAGGAAAAAGAATCTGGAGCGGTCAGGTGTCTAATGAGCCAGCACCACAGCTAAGACATGACATGCACAGTCGTGGATACAGAGAAACAAGAGGCATACACGACCAGCGCTAATCAAACCCCTTTCACTTTAAGTAGGTCTGCATCATCACTCTGTCAATGGCTCTGAAATTGGTACAGCAGACTCAAATGATACGGTCAAAGAGCAATTTCATAGTCCTACTCAAGCCAGTTGACCTCTTAGGTAATTACAACTGATACAGCTAGCAAGAGATAGCGGAACAATGAGGAGTTTTTAGAAAAAAGCAGCCCTAATACATCCGTAGATTTATCTCTAGCATAAAACTCCAGCTAGATGCAGCCTGTCAGGATGAATCATGCAAAGTTTCTTGGGAGTACAGTGAGATGGCAGCAACTTGCACTGTTAAGCTGCAACTTGTATGTACGCTGATCTTCTCGTTTGTATGGGCATATTCTGAGAGTATCTTGGGGGAACTCAAGTATACATCACAAGATGTACTGCTTACGAATTTAGTACAGGAAGTACAAGCACATCTGAAAGTTGGACCACCACATGCCACTGATGTTGCCAAGTGCACAATCTGCTCTTCCCTTCCTTGTTGTCGTCTTACAACAGATCAGGTCATATATTGTACCTTCTGCTGCTTGTCAGAGTCGCCAGTTGGAAAGTGTCGGGCAATTATTGGGCGAGCAGCTTGAGCAATCTCCGCTGGTGATGCGTAGCAGGTGGCCTCAGCTGGCATCAGGCGCATGGAATACCTGCAGATTCCTTACAAGAGCCCATTGAGTCTCAAAACGAGGGCCACATTTTATCTGCATACTGATGCAGCTGCCGCCCAAAAGCTGAAGGCAAGGCTCTCCGCCAGACCTGGTCTTGGATACCCTGGTCTCTGCCGTATGACGCGCCACAGCCTCAGCGAGCTCTGAGGGGCCCAATCCTGCTCGGTCGGGCGACCGCCGCATGCGGACAAAGACGAGGCCCTTGCAGCCAGTCTCGACCCTCGCAAACCTGACCTGCGCCACAAGTGGCAAGGGTGTCAGTGTTGCTCTACTGGTGACAAGCCCAGCAACTCCACGAAGTAAGCAGATGCTCCTGGGAAAGTACCAGGCGCTCTGTCCTTGAAACTACATATCACAACATAGATGCAGCAGGTGGCAAATACGGCCACGTCCTAGCAATAAATAACTGCAAGGAGGGAGTACTCATATAACAAGTATAATTGGCGGTCACATAGAATTGCAGAGCCTGTGCACCTGTTTCAGCGACCGAAGGCCCTGCATCTCAGACTCGAGCGCCGTGGCGATGTCCACTGGTGCAGCCTCTCGGGCCTCCCGGTCGTCCCTCGGCTGCTGCGCCTCCTCTCCGTTGTGCCCATCACAGTCATCGGCGCCCTCCTCCTGCTCCTCTTCCTCCTCCTCGCCGTCGTCAACGCCGCCACCGGCTCCCACTCCGACGAACGCCTGCTGCGACGCAACAGCGCCAGCCCCCGAGGCCTCTGCTAGCCTCTCGTAGAACTGAGCCAAAAGGACAACAACACCCAGAATGCAGATAGCGTTTGCCAGCATCAGCAGTTTTGCTCTTAGTGCAGCCCAGTATCTGCTCACAGTGCAGCCCAGCACTGTGGGCTTAGCGTTCGAGGAGGCGCAATGGGCTTGTATGTGCCAGAGCCTGTTGTCTGAGGCCTATGCTGCTCTGCTGCTCAGACGATTGACCTCCTTATAGTTGCCAACAAGGAAGGATTCTTCCAGAGGAGGGCGATGGCTGTGACTGGCCAGCCCAGAAACAGAATGAACATAAGAGGAACGAAAGCCACAGCAAAGGTCTGAGCTCTGGGCCCTGAGCCTTGGAACCGGCGGGCAAGAGGTGCAGTCGAACTACCAGCAACATATTCGTCTAAAATTTTGGCAGCCCGCTCCCATAGTAGAAAGCTAAGAGAGTTCATTAGCTCGGGAGAAGGCGCAGACCTCGTCGAGGACGTTGGCGATCTCCTGCGCGCTGGCGTGCTCCTTGCCGCCCAGGCAGGTGACCAGGAACCCCTCGGCGCCCAGCGGCACGACCGTCCCGTGGTAGCTCCGCCGCGGGCCCTGCGCCAGAGGCGGCTTCCCGTCGGCTCTGCGCCGTGGCGGCGGCGGCGGCGATGGCGGCGCTGGCGGCGGCGCGGCTCACGCTGTAGTACTTGCCCTTGGCGCGCTTGGAGCTCCCGCCGCCACCACCACCGCCGCC
>WELB01000258.1:40675-50914 GCA_009602725.1 Spirogloea muscicola | reverse complement strand
CAGCCCGGGCTCGGCGGCCGCTGACCCGCTGCGCGGTGCGCAAGGCCGCAGGAGCTGGCGGGCGCTGGTCGGCTGCCGCGAGTTCTCCGCGGCGCGGCGGCGGAGCGGCCTGGCGCAGCCCTGGCTCTACGCCTCCGTCAGGTCCGCGCACCCAAAAAAGCCGGCCCAGGCTAGCGACCGGCTTTAAGGCGCAGTGGCACTCTACAGGATTCGAACCTGTGACCTTCAATTGGTGGCAAAGCCACCACCAGGCGAGTCTGGAGCGCAGAGCCAAGCGCGGCCAGCCATGGAGCTCCAGCTGAGGCATTGACGAGCGTGAAGCTTGTTGTCATGGCAGCGACTGGCAGGGCAGCAACATGTGGTACGCCTACGACCCGGCGGCGCGGTCGTGGAGGCTGCTGCCGCCCATCCCCGGCCTGGAGCACCGCAACGTGCTCACGCTGCAGTTCGCAGCGCTCGACGGGCGGCTGTGGGTGTCGGGCATGGTTGAGCGCGACAAGCCCGCCGAGGGCGCCAACCGGGTCGTCGTCTACGACCCCTGCACCAATGCCTGGTCCCGCATCTCCAGCGTGCGCACCGGCCGCTGGTTCTGCATGAGCGGGATCGTCGACGGCCGGCTGTACATTGCCGGCGGCATCGGCACCTCCAACAAGTGAGGAGCTCACCACTTGGGCATGTGCATTGCAGCTTTAGAAACTGCATTCGCCACTCAAGGTGCCGCAGGTTTCGACCACACGCAACATGCCTAACTAGACAACCCGAGTGCCTCTGGCTGTCCCATCCTTGCAGCCTGTCTATGGTGAGCACGGTGGAGACGTACGACGAGGTGGCCGAGCAGTGGCAGGAGGTCAGAAGCAACGCACCGGCGGAGCTGATGACACTTCCAGGCTACCAGGCCATCCTCAACGGCTGCTTGTATGCCAAGAACATTGGCTGGGGGCCCCGCCTCGGCATCTGCCTGAACCCCGTCTCTGGAGCCATTCGCGAGCTCAGCAGGCCTATGGTGCAGGTCAGTCCAGTCGTCCTCTTGTGCCCTGCCTACAAAACCTTTGAGTATGTCCAAGGGCAACAACTTTTGCAGCTGGGCAGGCTGTGCAACTACTCATACAAGACCAGTCAGCTATGCATGCTTAAGACATCAAGGCACTTTTGCTAAGCAACACCCGATGCAACCTCTGAATCTGATCTACAAGTTGGATTGGGGATGATTGTGACCTACGTAAGACTGCAGCTGCTGACTCTATCTGACTTTCTCCTGGTGAATCTTGCATGCAAATGCAGGGTTGGCAAGGTCCAACTGCTGCGCTGCACGGCCGACTATACATTGTGGACTTCAGTGCTGACCACCAAGTCAAGTTCTGGAATGACGATGACAACAAATGGCAGGATGTGGACGGGCTCAGGATGCCGGCCGCTGGCCTCAAGCCCTGGGCGGTGCAGCTCGTCTCGCTTGGCGGGAACTGCCTGTGCCTTTTGAGACCAGATCTGAGTCTCTTAATTGCTACCATACCCAAGCATCAGAGCATGCACTTGGCTGAGATCCCTGTGGAAGAGGTGAAGGGCCCGGCGAAGGGCTGCCGCGGCGATGGAGCTGGGTCTCACGCCGCTGCTGTGCTGGGGTGCCAGGTGTTATTTGCGTAACAGGTGAGCTCACGATGGAATTTATTCTGTTAAGAATGTTACAGGAGGTCAAAATATGACATGATAAGCTTAAACGTTGCTCTCAGACTTTGAATGTACATGATGCAGGGTTGGTATTTCTGTAAGGTCCAAGATTTATGTGCAGACCTATCAAGGACCGGCGGCCTACCACTACTGCCTGCAGAGTCCAACTTGAGGCAAGCCACCACCCATTCATCGCAGTATGTCGGCACTGCTCACATTCAACAGCCTTGCTATTTACAGGTCATCAGTTCTGCTATTCCATGAAAGAGCATAAATCATCGCACTTGTTCTTTTGTGCAGCCGCTGTTCAGGAGTGTATCAAGCGGGATGGTGAGGAAGCTCAACATGCAGGAGGATGTTGACAGAGGTACATGCTCACATTTCCGTTCATTCTTGACACAGCCTCCTTTTCACGTCAACAGCATATTGCTCTGGCCCCTGCAAGGCTTGAAGGATCCGCGCAGCACTCTCTGGCTAGGACAGACGTGACTCTGGCTACGACCATATTGTAGCTACTTATCCGCGCTTCCACCTCTTCCTTTCTTTCACCAATTTGCTCGTCAGGAGCTTGAAGTTGATTGCCCACTGTCGGGCTTTTGGTTGTTCTCCTTTGCTCGACAAGCTCTTCGAGCTACATTAGCCAAAACTTTCTTTGCTCAAACTATACGGTAACAACGTATAATTATGCGTTGTTATCGTAATTATACAACCACACATATAACAACGTAGGGCAAGAATAATTTGTATATAGACAACATCTTTGCTTAAGCTAAAATTCCTGATCTCGAGTGCAGAGTGTAAACGATGAGCTGCTCATGGTTTTGCAGCCACAACCGCACACCTTGTTCACTCAGTCATTGCTACCATCAGCAAGGGCGACTTGTCAAAAAATGTTGTCAGACAAACGTTGTGCCCCAGCCTAAGCGATGCCCGAATACATGACAGATAGATTACGGCCCATCCTTGCTTCAGCGTTCCTTCGGACCTTGTCCAATTTTTGTGGGGCTGGCCTCTTACAGCTATCGACCCATTTCAGAAGTCGTCTTTCTGTATGTTCTTTCGGCAACCAAGTAGAGCACGCCCAGCTTTATGGTGCAAAGCATGAGTCTGACTGGGGGGGGAAATGCGACTACTGCTTAGCGAGACGACTGCTTGGTGGTGCTCCGGCGCCCCATATAAGTGTTTTTGATATGCATACGTGCAAACTCGTGGGTACTAGTTTCCCCTTTTCAGTTGTAACATGCTTCCTGTCACCTTAGCCCCTGTTAGTACTTCTTTATTACTGTTACAACAGTGTACTGTCTTGGTTTGGCCTCCATTGCATTCGTGCGCACCGCGCGCCTTCTTCGTTGCATTCCTTGTCCATTTCCTCGGGGCTGGCCTCTCACAGCCATCGCCCTCCACCTCGCCCACTTTTTCCCCTCTACTCCTTTCCTTTTGGCATCCTGCTTCTTGCGCCATCCGGCCCTTTCAGAGAGATTTCTTTAGATGTGCTTGCCTCTGTACTTGGCCATTTGGCCCTCGTTTCTTTCAATTCAAATGCGCAACATTGTTCCCCCTTTCTGACCTTGTACCTTCCTTTGGGCTGGCCTCTGGCTAAGCGCTTTTGGCCCCTTCGAAACTTCGTCGATATTTTTTGGCCCGGCTTTTCACAGCCCTTGCCCCCGTTGGGAGTGCCACTTCTTCTCACAGCTATTGCCGTGATTTGGGAAGCTCAAAATCCTTCCTTCAATTATTTTGGCCACACAACTGCGGCCAGCCGCCGGCGAAGCGAAGTCGGCGTTAGGGTTAGGTCAAGGGCCAGACTTGAGGCCGCGGACGCCGCCGCCGTCATGGCCGGCGGCGCCGGCGCGGGCGGCGGCGGCGGCGGCCCCTGATGAGCGGGCAATGGCCGGCTCGCAGCCATTTTTTTTTTTTTTTTTTTTTTTTTTTTTTGCTCAGCCCCGCCGCGAGCTGCGCAGGCAGCACCGGCGGCGGCGCCCCTCCACGCAGCGGCCCCCTTGGCGGCGCCTGGCGGCGGCCGCCGGCGGAGGAGGGCACGGTGTACAACCGCTCCGTGGCGCTGGCGCTGGTGGAGCACGCCTCCGTGGTGCGAGCGCGACCGCCGCTGCTGCCATCCATTGGCGTGGCCGGCCATGACGGCGATGCCTTCGGCTGCCGTCTCCCACTCATTAGCTCGCCCGGCAGCCTGCGGTTAGCAGGACTTGGAGGCTCCAGTGCGCGCTTCTTTCTGCTTCTGGGCGCCCAGCAGAGCTCGTTGCAGCGCCTTCTGAGCTCTGACGGCGAGCTCTGCCTCGCTCCACGGCGGCTCCGGCGGCGCTGGCAGGCCTACATCGACGACGAGGCCGCGTTGTTGGGCTGGAACTGCTCGCGCTGCACGGGGTACGTCACTGAGGTGAGCCCATCGGGGACTTCTGCTGGGCTGTGGAGCGACCGGCGGGAGAAGATGTGGGAGTAGTTGCGCTGCTCTGTTTCTGCTTGCGGTATTGATGGTCCTCGTTGCGCTCTCTATGGCTCAGGGCTTTCAGATGCTCGATGTCATCATCGACATTCCCAAGCGCCTCACGGTGTGGAAAACCCTCTCCTGCTTGCTTTTAGTAGGTCGGCTATGCCGGCTGGCTGGTATACTATTGCTAAGGTGCAATAGTTGCAAGCGTTTTGGAGGTTTTAGTGCTCTGATTGCCTTGGGGATGGATGCCAGGCGTATGTAGGGATTTCTGCATACTTGGGCTCGATTGTCGTGGCGTTCCGAGGAACGCACGAGTCGAGGTACAATATTGGCACAGTCCTGGGCAACCTTGCCTATCCCGCTTCTGTACTTAGCAAACAGGAATTTGTGAGGGTTTATGCATGTATACCACGACCCCATACGAATGCACGTGGCGTACATGCTGGTTGCTCTAGTACACAAGGCTGGAGGCTTTATTAGACCAAGGAATATTGACATTGAAGAACGTATGAGCCAAGATATATATCATGCTCTGACCTCAACTCAAAGTGACCTGCATTTGCAGCCTTGTGAACTGGATAGCGGACCTCTACTTTTTGCAGCTGGACTTGAATTACCCCGGGGTGGACAACGCCCTTGTGCATGCAGGCTTTTATGCAGCCTATCACAACAGCACCGTCAGGGACCGGGTGCTCAATGCAATTGCACGGATTCGGCAGCACCACCCGCGCCTACCGGTGGCCATCACGGGCCACTCTCTGGGTGCTGCCCTCGCCTGCCTGTGCGCCTTGGACCTCCGAGTGAACATGAACGTGCAGGACTTGCAGCTCATGACATTCGGCTGCCCCAGGGTGGGCAATGCAGCCTTTGCGGCCTTCTTCAATGACATGGTGCCGCACTCCGTGCGCATGACGCATGAGCACGACATGGTGCCCCATCTGCCACCCATGTCATCGCCCCCTTACATCTACTCCTACTATCACATTGCCACTGAGGTATGACGCCTCCTGTTCTACCTACACCTCCCATTATGTGGCATCAGAGGGAAGAGTACTTCTGACGAAGGTTCAGGAAAGTTTTTTGGTTCGAAGAACTGCTTACTATCGTGAGTCTTGTGCCTTCAAACCTCATGCGAAGCGCGCTGGTGGATTCATAGCAGCAATTTTGGACATTCCTTAAGCAGGTGTGGAGCTACAGCATTGGTATCATTCGCCAGATTGAAGTTGAGAGGGTCTGCGATGGATCTGGCGAGGATCCAACTTGCAGCAGGTGTGTATAAGGAGTCTGCCTGAGCATGCTTTAAACCTGGTGTGACAACACTCCTGTTTGATATGCCTCAGCCTGTGTGCAGTCCCGCTCAATGACATTAGAGCCCTTGTACCATGTTGTGCAGGTCTGTGCTGGGAGACAGTATCTACGACCATATGATATACTTGGGAGTGCCACTGCGAGGCAATAAACCTCATCGTCACAGACGCTACACTTTGCCTAGGGGCTGTAGTGCAGAGACATTTGACCTCTGCCAGTCACATGTGCATAGAATACGATGACACTGGTTCTTGTGGTTATTAGGCAAGGCACCGCTTCTTTTGCTGGAAGGTGCAGCAGTTGGCTGCCAAGTCTAATTTCCTCATTCATTAGCTACTCATTGTTTGACAATTCTTTCTGGCCAGTGATGGCCAGATCCTGTGCAATTTGTTAGATCCATTCTGATACAGGGGGAGCTCCGCGGCCTGTTGCCGTTGTAACGCGCAACGAACACCTTGCGTTTGAATCTCAATTTCCAATTTATTGCTCAGTACGAAGTGCCAGTGAACACTTTGTCAGCAAGACTCCAATTATGCGCAACAATGATACTATGCTTTGACCCTCTTTGGCAGAATTGAAAATATGATCGCACCTACTTACTAGCTCCGGCTAAGACAAAACGGTACAACTTGACTGACAAATTTATCCTGACACCAGCTTTGCTTTCTGTCCCCGTGTCTCGTGGATTTGTAAGCAAGGCATTATATATCATTCTCTGAGACCTCAGTTGTGTCAGGCAAGGGCGACACAACTGGCTCTTCCTGTGAAGGCTCCTCCAGTGGCTGGAACTTGGGCCGCTTTGCTTTCAGCAGATAAAAGGTGGCCAGATACCAGAAGAGCAAGATCTGCACCTCCTTTCGAACGGCATGCTCGATGCTGCTGTTACCGAAGGACAGCCTTTCCAGAACCTGAAGAAAATATCAAGGCATTACGTTAAGGTCTGGTCTTGTACGACGCACGGCTGAAGTGATCTGCTGCAATAGAGCGTGGCCAAAGCACTCTGGTCAGCCTATGCTAGAAAAGAATGCCGAGTTTACCTGCTCTCCCGTCTTAGCATCAGTTGGTTGCCTCGCGTCAAACTTCAGGCCTCTAAACTCATTGACGCATAAGCCTTCAAATGCCCTGTGATTCATGAGCACTTTGTCAGGGTAAAGCTCCGTAATTTAGGCAAATTAGCACGCCACTTGGAGATGCCTATGCACTGCTTCAGAGGCTCCTTAGGTCCACTGCGACAAAGGTAATGCACACAAACACTTACCAGCGAATGAGTGACACACTTGGTATCCATCTGAAGAAGCTAGGTGTATTTTCTGCGTTGACATAGTATCCGCCAAAAACAATGAAGACCGTCATAATAGACGGGCCTAGAGCAAGAGCTGCCTCTGTGGAGGGGACTAGCGAGCCCACAGTAAGGCCCAATGCAGAGGAGGTGAAGGACTCTATAGTTACAAGGCCGCAAAATTGGAGAAAGCTGCACCAGAAGATTGCCAAAGAAACAAGCTCAGAAATTTTAGCCACATAGGAAATGCACACACCATCTTAAGACAGAATACCAGCACCGGAAAACTGCAAAATGCCAACACTACAGCTTGAAGCTGGTAATAAACAATTGGAAGAGAAGATGACACGGAAGACCCATCTCTGTTGAGAGTCCTTCATATGCACTGGCGGACAGAGCTGAGACTCTATGCAAGAGAAGACCATACCGTTTAGCAGACTTATGTAGGCCAGTGAGGGGGTACACGATTGCTCCAAAGAGCAGCGGGAAGGCAGCGCCGATAGGAAGCTCTGCCATAAGCTTGCTCACAAAGTAGGGGCCGACCCCGTAGCTGCCTTTGCTACGTTCACGGTCCACAATGACTCGCTCGCGGGGGAAGACGTTCACAGTCTTCGTCAGCGAAGCCATTGCTGTGTTGATGGCAGCCACCTGGGCAGCAAGTGCACCACTTGTGACTTCCTCATGCAAAGCTTACACAAACTCACAAGCCAAGGCCTAAACCACTTGGCAGATACAAGTTGCAGCAGTCTCACTGCTGCAACTACCACCATTCCTTCACTGTGTGGGGCGACTGAGGCAAGTGGGCAAGCAAGGCAAAGTCCCATGCAGTCAAGAACCAAACTAGGCGCCACTACTGAGATGCATGCTAGACATGTTTATTGCTTGCGATAAGTGCCCAAGACACATGCAATGATTCTAAGAGACACACTGAGAGACACAAGTTTGTCAACCTGCAGTAGGCCCATGCGGTCCTGGATGGCAGTCTGGCCTAAGCCCATGCGCCAGAAGATGGAGCCGAATATAATGGCGGATGTGACGTTCATCGTGCCCCTTACAAAGTTGGTGGGCTTGTCCCTGATTGTCTGCAGCAGACAAAGCATGCAACATCATGTAAATTGTGGTTCCAGACAAGCCGCGTGATGATGCTTGCTCGTCACTATCAATGCAAGCGAATTAACCAACATACCTGTCGCCATGCTCGTCTGAATAGGAGCCTGAACTGCGTGAACCAGCCGCCTCTCCTAGCATTGATGAACGCCCCCAGTCGCTCCTCCTCGCCCTGTTTCTCTCCCTCCTCGTCGGGCTGCGGCATGGGCTGCTGCCTCTGCTTCTTGCCGAACTTGGCTGCCAGCTCGGTGACCCTATCCCGTGTCTGCGCCTCTGTTTCCGCAGAGCTGAAGTCGATGGAGATGAGGTCTGAGAGGAACTCGGCCGGATTGCTATGCAAAGGGCAAGTGTGCCTGCCGACATGCCATGCGACAAGTGGCATTAGCCAACTTGGTAAAAGATTCGTCTTCTGCTCATGCCTGTGGTGCGACAAGAGCTTGGAAAAGGCAAAGTTACAGCGCCATAGTTCACGCCACCGAGTTCATGGTATACGCAAGGCCAAGCCTAAAGAATTACCAATTGCTGGGATGCGTTTGTGCAGTGCCTTACCCAAGCTCGCCAAAGTACGAGAGGGCCTCATCAGCGTGGCCAGAGTAGATGACCAGGCCGTCCGCCAGGAGCAAGAGGTCGTCGAACATTGTGTAGATGGAGCCGCGAGGCTGGTGGATGCTGGCCACCACCGTATGGCCGTCCTTTGCGAGCTGCCTCAGTGTCTCCATCACCTTCTCGGCTTGGAACGCATCCAGGCCTGCAAGCAGGCGAGGGAGGGGGAGGAGGATTCTGAGATCCTAGCGCTCAGCATGACGTCTCAAGCACAGCGAGGAGGCTCAGTAAGCTGCTTGCTGAGGTTCCACTTCCACAACGGGCACGATGGATGAGGCAAAGAAGCACAGTGAAGCTCAGCTCTCTGCCACACGCGAGTCACGTGACGCGTGCTGCTGCGCTTGTGCTGCCAGTGAACTGCATCAGCTGGTTTGTCACCTGTTGTGGGCTCGTCTGCGAAGATGACCGAGGGGCTCGCGATGAGCTCGCACGCGATCGACAGGCGCTTCTTCTCGCCGCCGCTGATGCCGCGGACCTTGTTGTCGCCCACGATGGTGTCTGCCGCGCCCACCTGCGTCGAGCGCAAGGCCATGAGCTCGCTGCAGTGCAGAAGCACCGGCAGAAGCTCCGAGAGCAGGTCCGGCTGGCGACGCACCAAGCCCAGGCGTTGGAGGAGGGAGTCGACGTAGGAGTCCTTGAAGGCCTCGGGCATGGACTTGGGCAGCTGGAGCTTGGCAGCCATGACCAGCGTCTCACGCACCGTCAGCTGCGAGTAGAAGATGTCCTCCTGGCGCACGTACGCCTGCCTGCCGTACATCCAGCGCCAGACATCCGCAAAGGGGTCGTCAGTTTTGGTTAGCTAATGTTCAGCTAATGGACAACAAAGACTGGAGAAAATGCCAGAGCCACAGAAGCGCTTCGCCATGGTCGTGCCACTCACCGCAGCCTCGCCTGCTGCACGGGAACGCCGTCGATGAGGAGCCGGCCGCGGAGGCGCATCTTACCGGAGCGCGGGAGCTGGCCCGCAAGCGTGTTGAGCAGCGTGGTCTTGCCGGAGCCCGACGGGCCCATAATGGCCAGCAGGCGGCCTGGCTGAGCGCCGCCGCTGACGTTCCGCAGGATCCTCTTGGCCTGAGCTCCCGGGGACGCGCAGAGAAGCCATGTCCCGCCAGTGAGATCAGTGGCACCGTGGCCGGCGGTAGGACCGGAGATTGAGAATCCCACGAGCATCAGGAGCGGCATTGCACGGCCAGGTCTTGGAGCGCCAGGAGAGTCTGCCGGAGAGCCAGAGCACGCGCCGAGCGCCAGCGAGGCGAGCGAGGCGGCGGCAAGCGCACCTCCTTGCCGTGCTTGTCCAGCAGCTGGCAGTCGACGCCGTGCCACTCCAGCACGACCCTGCGCGCCGGCCGCGTGGCCTCGCCGTCGGTGCCCACGAACAGCTCGTCGTCGCCGCGGCCGCCGCCGCCATTGCCGCCGGACGCCTGGCCGCCACCGGCGCCGTCGCCTCGGAGCACGGTGGCCACGGCACCCAGGGCCAGGATGGCGCCCTTGTGCTGCAAGGCGGCCATGGAGGACCCAACTGCCGTCAATGTGGGGTTCGGCGCTGGAGGTTGGCACCGGCGGCAGCAACGGCAGAGGGCCAGTCGCTAAAGCCCAGCAAGTCGATGATGGCAGTGGGGGCATTGTCTGTGACCTGGGGAAAGAGGATGCAGGCAGCGGCGCCGGCCAGCAGGCCCCACGGCGCCATGGCGCCTACCGCCGCGGCGGCGCCGGCGGCAAGGGCGGGGAGTCGCGCCGGGCCGCGGGCGGGGAGGGAGGAGGCGGACTGCTGGCCTCTCTCTCTCTCTCTCTCTCTCTCTCTCTCTCTCTCTCTCTCTCTCTCTCTCTC
>WELB01000258.1:26413-40558 GCA_009602725.1 Spirogloea muscicola | reverse complement strand
CCCCCCCCCCCCCCCCCCCCCTCTCTTTTTTTAATTTCAGCAGCCGCTTTCCTCTCCCTCCCTCTCTCTCCCCTCCGCGCGCTCGCTCTCTCTCTCGCTCTCACTCGCGGCGCCGCCCGAGGAGGTGGCCTGCCCCGACGCAGATACGCTCGGATAGCCGGGCTCACCCTCCCAAGGCAAAAGCTTCACATGGGCTGTCGCCGCAAGCGCCTGCAGCCGGCAGCGTGCCCCGTCAGGCACGGCCATGGGCTGTGAGTGGCCCAGCCCGAGGAAAACGTGCCCGCGACACACCGGAGCAATACACGAACTCGACGGGCGCCGCGCAGCACGGAGCTGCCCAAAGAAGAGGCCCCCACTGGCACTGTGCGTAACCGCAGTCTGCAAGGCATAGAAGTACCTGAGTGTGAGGCGGCGATGGCGAGGACGAGGAGGTCATAAGCATACGCAGCTGAAGCGACATAGGCTGCAAGTGTGATCGTGAACAGTGGCACCATGAGGCAGTGATCTTCGCCTACTATCGCCTCTGCGCGCTGCCGAGCACAAGGAGAGGAGCTCTCCATCTGATGGAGCGGCCTTCACAAGCTGCGCCTTCTGCCACAGAAGCGGCAGCCCGAGCGGCAGGCGCGCGCGAGTGGGTTGAGAAGCTGGTGGAGCCGTCGCCGCCGGGCAAGGCGGGCGGCCGCAGCTTCGACGCGGTCGTGCTCCCCGGCCTGCGGGTCGTCGTCACCGCACCTGGGCGCTGCCGCTGTCTCTTGCGTGTCACGCGGCAGCTGCAGGTGCCCCGCCTTTTCTCGTCTACGACTGGCATGTCATGGTAGCAGAACACAGGGACTATGGTGGCGCTGGTCCTGTGACTGCTGATGGGCCAAAGCTGCTGCTCCATGCAGAACCGGTACTCGACGCTGCACGGCGGGGCCATCGCCACGCTGGTCGACGTCGTCGGCTCTGCTGCGCTTGTGTCCCTCACTGGGTCGTCAAGCGGTGTGTCCACAGATATCAATGTCTCGTACATTTCCTCCGCCAAGGCCGAGGTATGTCATCTGAGGCTTTGCTTACAATGCTGGAATGATCCTAGCTCTGCTGCATGCAAGTCAGCTGCTGGTTACAGGACGGTAGCTTATTGAGCAATCACAAGTCTTCCATTACGCTACAGTGAGCCATTGACCGACAACCTTGAGCGCTTAAATCTGTGTTAGCTTCTTCAAGCAGACTGGTTTTCAAGCCAGACCGGTATTGCACCTTGAGCAACTTCACCTTGCCTACAATTGTCAATTCTAAGGCATATAAGTCGGACGCAATGTGTTGCAAGAAGACGGAGGTAGAGATTGACGCGAAGGTGCTACGAGTAGGAAGAACGCTGGCAGTCATCCAGGTGGACATACGGGCTGTGGAGACAGGCTCCATGGTTGCTCAAGGGCGGCATACCAAGTACTTGGCCCCACCCCCAGCCAAGCTATGACAAGCTTCCGTGATGGTGACTCTTTCTGAGACTTTCTTGCTTACTTACAGGCAAATTTTTCTCTATGTGTACAGTCAAACGCCAACTTGTCACTTGCGACTCATGCCTGCGGAAAGACTTGATCTCCACGCCAAATGCATGCTTTGTGAGCAGCCCCATGCTCATGAACATTGCTACATATACTCATTCTTTACCTCAAAAGATATCCAGCATCTGTGCAATACATGAACTCTCAAGCATTATAAAACCTCAGTGCTATTATTCAGATGTAATAGGAGTCTTTCGTTTCTTCTTTGCCGGCAAGTGAAGTTTTCTTTCAGCAGCCTTTGCGCTCTTGGGTGCCCTGGCACCCCCCCCTAGTGCTGCCATGACGGCCTGCAAACTGTCATCTACTTGACTGTTGACGTGATCTTGGCCCTCATTCAACACACCAGTCGCCTGACCTTGAGCACTCTGAGGCACAGTCGAGGCTGCGGTGCCCTCAATATCGGTCATGACACCTGAAGTAGCAGGCTTTTCATGCTTGCCTCTTGATCCTATCGGGCTCTCCTCTCCTGTTGTCTGGTAATCTGGATTGCCAAATAGCCCAGCGAAGGCCTGCCGCATTCCCACAGACTTTGCCTGCCGTGCTCTCCATTCCTCGGGCCTCAGCATGAACCTGCGCAAGCACCGTCTTGGTATCACTTGTCCAGTGAAACCAGATTAACGTTGAGAAATTGTCCCTATGTGATGAGGAAGATTAAGGTTTGTGACAGCATACTCAGAGATTGAGCACTTCTGCATCAGCACTGGCCCATGATGTAATCGCCCGAGCTCTTTCTGGATTGTAGCGAGTTCCCCAGCAATTGCCTGCACAGTCTCGAGGATGTAAAAACGTCTGGTCTCTCAAGACTCTGAATGAACATCAGTCAAGCAGCAGCCACATCAGTGCGCAGGCAGGCAAACACCTTTGTGTCTCCCATCTCCAACACATTTCCAACAACATTTGCAACCATCAGCTGATACTCAAAGTCAGACATGGAAGTATATCTCTTCGTAGTCAAGGGACACGAAGTCGCTACCTCCTTGAGTCGTAGATCTGCAGCTAGGAAGCATTTCTCCACTGTGTGCGATCCCGATGGCAGCTTGGCCAGCTCTACAAATCTGCCTGTCAGCCTGCAAAATGGGCTCCTGTAAGACAGGTGACGAAAGCCAACAATGCCTTGTACATTCGCAAAGTAATTGTGTATGTCGTGTTGTTCAGCATCGACACGTACTTTGATATTGCGCGTTGCTTCAGTTTGTGACTAGCTTTACTGCTGAGGAAGACCTCAAGCACTCGGCCACCCAATCCATCCTTCACGGCTGCAGCCAAGTCCTCTGCTTTCATGGCCGCCAGGCTTGCCCAATATGGCTGGCTTGCCTCCTGCAAGGTGGCCCATCACTTATCCCCCTTAATGCAATGTCCAACACTGCTGCGGCTTCAATCTAGCAAAACGTTTCCAACAATTTCTGTGCTTCAACCTAGATTGCTCCTACATACCTTAGAAAAGCAGAGGACAATTTGCAGGATCGTGGAACCCAGCACGGAGACATGCCTGGCATGTCCTGGCGGGGAACTGATTGTGCCCGAGCCCAAGTGGTCAAGGGCAAGCAAGCGGGGGGTGACTCCTCTTGCAGCAGAGGGGTGCTCGATGCTTGTCACAGCCTCTGCCAGAGCTGCACATATCTGCGTCATGGCGCAAAGCAGATATTACACGTCAATGCCTGAGGAAATCTGTGGCACTCTCAGTAGACACACGTCGCGAGAAGTTGGATGGGTTTTCACAAACAGACATCCTGATAGGCAACTGGCAGCAGTTGCTTGCCTCCTGTTGATAGATGCCGAAGCGAGAGCTAGCCGTAAGCAAGGCCACCACCACGCCTGCTCTGTGATTAACCAGGAGCTCTGCTAGATGGCCCTCCAGCTCCTCTGCGATCATTCTCACCTGCCTTACTCAGATGAACAGCCAGTAAATATTGAGAACCAGCTAAAGAATTGTTGTCACAGGCACAACACAATCTTGTGGCGTGATTGCAGCAACTGTAACACATGTTCACAGTCAAGTCCTTCTCTCAATCCATTTCACTACAACTCTTATACATACACTCCTGACTTCAGCTGTGTAGAGCATGCAAAATTGTTCTGGACAACAGTGATGGAGCAGACCTGCGCCCCATATTTTGCACAGACTATGAGGGCCTTCACAGTGTAATTGGCAGTCGGGTGCATGGAGAGCTTGTGGAGGTAGCCCTTGTAGTACTCTGTATACAGCTTGTGGTAGAGCTCAGCAGAGGACACCCTCAGCAAGGCCTGCACATTGTCCAAACATAGTTCTGTGAGCAGGTAATGGTGTGCCACTTCAATGCCGCTGAAGTTAAGTGGAGCCACGAGTACTGACAAGCTGGACCTGGGGGAATGCTGGCACCTCAAGTGCAAGTGGAGGCGGCAGACAATGCCCTACTAGCACGAAGCTACAAGGGTGCAGTACGGCAGCGCTAGAGGGAGTTAAACAGACGCGTTAACACCGCAAGCACGTGAGGAGGTAGTGTCAGAAGCAAGTCCCAACCAGCGATGGCTTATCCTACTTGCCATGTGACATCTGCTTGCTGGACAAGTCTGGCAAGCTGCCGGACCTCGACAATACCTCTCCATTTTCCTACAAGTATGAGATGTAAATGTCATGGTCCCTCCAGCATTTCCAGACTACAGCCTTGCATTCGCAAGCTGGTCGGACATTGTCCGCCACCTCCAGTTGTGCTCACGGTGACTCTCTCCTAAGGTCTGATTCGACTTGTGGCTTTGGTTGTGGCTTCTTGCCTGTGGTCTCTCTGTCACTGTACACTAAGCTGGCCCTACTACAGCCACCTGCGGAGTGTGACTTTCTTACTACATTCTTCTTTCTTCTCGGGTTTGACTCTACAAAGGAGGAGCAGCAGATGCTTCAAAAGTAGCAGGAGCAGAAGAAACCAATAGTCGGGTGCTGGGTAATGACCTCCATGAGATGAGATCCGAAACGGTCTTGCACAAGTGCATGTACGTCCTCCATTGGTGCAGACTTTAGCACCTTCTGGTGAAGCTTTGGCTTCTCAAGAGGAGGGCTGCTAAGAAAGAGGGCCGCCATCTTGCGGATCCAGGCTTCATCACCTTCTGCGGCACCAAGCATTGCCTGGAAGGACCAGACAATGGCATGCGGACGCTTTAGCAAGCTGGACGCATGTGGCACTTTATTTACAACATGCGATAGAACGGCTGCATGAAGACGTCATTCAGAAAGGGCATTTTCACAGCAGGTGCTAGGACTTACGAGGCGTTAAAGATTACGAGGCTTACGAGGTCCCTACTCTAGGTCAGGCTGTACAATATACACATAGATGACGAGATTTTTGCTTTGGAATGGACATTAAGGCATCAGAGCTGTGGAGCTCGAAGTGCGAGCTTGAGGACCTAGGGCGTTGACCACCTGCAGCCAGTAAAGATCGGTGTCCGGACAGCACAGCATGGCAAGGCTAACTGGACAACAAAGCATGCCAGGCCTGGTGGATCTTGCAGCCGACCTGCAAGACGGGTCCAGCTGCAGGGTCCACACGCAAGCTGTGGATCTCATTTTCAATTGCTCGCATGAGAGCCTCCAGCAAGCTGTTGAGCAGCTTCGCAAAGAGCTTTCTCCTCGCCCCATGGACGGCTGCAGGGCCAGAAGCTGACGGGTGCCCAGCAAGGAGGGCCTGGCGGCGCTGCTGGTCAGGCCGAGCGGCAGCCTGGCGCTCGGCCAGCTGGTGCCCACAAAGCAGAGCCAGCAAGTTCCGCAGCACGTGGGAGCCGTACTTGCTCCGCATCATGGCCACAGCATTGTCGCCAGCAGCCTGGAGGCACAGACGTCACAGTCGAGGTCCGGCCAGCTCATGACAGGCCCACACAGGCGAGCTGCGACCGCTCGATGACGGCCGCCGCTGCTGCGGCGACTGGACTTGGGGAACGGGCTCTCGAGGCCCACCTTGCAGGTTGAGGCAAGCGAGTCCTCCACGGGGCGCAGCCGAGAGGCGTCCATGCCGGCTTCAGGCGGGGCGTCAACGTGGGCGGGCACCGCCCGGAGGCAAGCCTCGAGGACGTGCGAGGCGCAGGCGTGGCAGCCGAGGGCGCAGAAGGAGCCGGCGGCGGCGGCCAGGAACGACGCCGCCTGCTGCGGCGTGGAGCAGCGCTCGAGGAGGTCCTGCAGCACGCGGCTGCACCGGGGGTCGCACGCCAGCGCCGCCTCCTGGCCCGCCGCCTCCGCCAGCGCGTTTTCGCACAGCGCCTCCAGCTCTGCAGCGCCAGTCACACACGCATGGTGGATTGTGACCAAGGTGTCACCTGCGATCACTAAGTAGATTATGGAAACAGGATAAGGAGATATGGATTTCGATGACACAGGTTTGAGCTTCTGATCTGGTTCTTGGGTAGTGTGGAGTGGCGAGAAATAGCGTTCACAGTTTTTCATTTAGGGTTCAGAAATCAGGGCTTAGGATCAGGGGTTTAGGTTTAGGGGTAAGCGAAAGCGGCCCTGCCTGCGGGGTCGTCGGGCTGCTGGGAGCCGGGCGCCAGCAGGGCGGCGATTTCGGCGAAGTAGCTCGCTGTGGCGGCGTCCACCCGCGCCACCGGCGGCGGTGCCGGCGGCGGCGGCGGCTCTCGCCTGCACCAGTTTACGCACATGTTCATTTCTCTTTGGAGGAGGGAGTCGTGCCACGATGACAGGCACCATGGACGCTGGAGCATGAGCCGCCGCTGCTGCGGCGAGCCAGAAGGTCTGCAGAAGACGGACATGCGATGGTGGCAGTCTTGCCCATCACGTCTTCTGTGTGGCAGAGGACGCGGAGGGCGGGGCGGCGCGTACCTGGGCGCGGGCGGCGCGGCGCGGCGGCCAGGCCGCGCCATGGCGGTCGGGCGGGGCTGCGGGGTAAGTCGGCCTGCAGGTCTCGGGGATCCTTAAACCCCCAACCCCTAGCCGCAGAGAGAAGACGGCGCAAACTGGCAAACGGCAGCTGGCTCATCAGCAAATAATTGAGAGCGGAAAGCTCTTGGGAAAGTCGGTGTTCTCATTCTTTTGTCACGACGTCCCAACAGTTGCCACACTTCAGGCACTTGTTCCCTGGCTGATGTCTTAGTCCTAGTCCTTCGCACTCCGGCTCCTTCAGACCTTGTCCTTTCCTTTGGGCTGGCCTTTCCCAGCCACCAGTCAATCTGGCCACGCTTTCTTCTAAAGCAAGCAGCCCATCTGAATAATCACAACATAGGTGCTGAGCCTATCCAACACTGAAAACTTGCAGTGACTTGGGGCTACGCTCTGCAGAGATAGATTGACTCGAGTTTGAATAGGCATCCTCCGTTGTGCAGCAATCATATACAGTAGAAAGGACTTACTTGGTAAAGCTTAGAAGTGTAATACCGCAAAGCCTGAAGTGGGCCTGAAGATTCGGTTGTGTATCCAAGGCCACAGACTTGAGTATGGGACAAATGGGAAGCTCATATGGCGTTGATTGAGGTCTATGAGTAAGCAGCAGTGCGAGTTTGTGTACGTTTCTTTACTTTTATTAGCTCCAAGTTTTCGCTGGACATCCGATGCTGTATGATCATTTTGAAGCAGCTCACGTGGGAGCAACTAAGAGCACTTACAGCTCCCGAGAATCCCGTTAGATCTGCTGTGAAGCTGCTAAATAGTAATTTCTATCCTCCACGAGGTCAGGACTGAGACACTGCAACCTATCCTCTTAGTACCACCCGTTGCTTACAATATGAGTGTTACAGCAGAATCACAATTCACCATGTGAACATGGTGGTCTAATGACAATTCAGTTGTAATGAAAAATCTGTGAAGTCTAGCGCTGTGAGATCTAGATTGCTTAGCCAGAGTCACTCTAGATGACGGTGCAGCAGCAGCTAACTGCTTACGTTATGTGTACAATTGTCTATACATATGGAATGGGCAAACAACAAATAGCTCCAAGTGTATGTTGGACTTCCATTGCTGAACCATCTTCATGAAGCAGCTCATATGGGAGCAACTAAGAGCACTAAAAGCCCTCGAGTGTTTTGTCCGATCTGCTGTGAAGCTGCTTAGTTAGTCTTATCCTCCACGATTTCAGGACTGAGCAACTGCAACCTAGCCTCCTACTGCCATATGTCACTCAGCATATGCCATATGTTACGGCATATTATGTGAATATGGTGGTCCAATTACAAACAAATGGTAATGGAGACTCTGTGAGGTGTCTGGACTGCTTTGTCAGAGTTCCTAAATGACGCTGCAGAAGCAGCCAACTTCTCACTCAAAGGCTGGAGTTGGTAAAACTTCACATATCGATACAACCCTGGCGGTACTCTATCAAAGCTCGCAGAAACTGAAGGGGCAGCGAGAGAGGACCGCCAGCATTGTGGGATCAATGGGCCCCCAATCGGTCATTTTTGTTGCAAGTCTGAGCAGCAGAAGTGGGTCTACAGGATCTGGTCAATGTGCGAGCATTTGCCGAGTTGCAACAGGTAGAGTTGCACATCCTCAAACCATAAGCTCGTCAGCTGCCTCAGTAATCGTTCCAGCTCCGGTTGCAGAGGTGGTCTCCATCTGGATGGTGGCGTAGCTGGCAAACTTGCAATCAGCTGCAAGGATGGAGCTGGTCTTGTAATCAGCGGGGCTGCCATCAAGGAAGCCCTTGCCCTCCTCAGCATCAGCGGCCACCCGATGGCCCATCAGTTCCACGAGAGCAGAGTACTTGAGCGACCGCTCGCGGTGGTCATCTCTATAGGTCTGGCCCAGTACTCCGTGCACAGCAGGAGTGAACTGCAGGTCGAGGACTTGGAGGTTGATGTGGACCTCGGCATCATCCTTGGTCTGGGACAGCAATACATGCCAAGTACTTCTGGTCAGATCCTCAAACGCCATGTACACAGGAAGGCAATTGAGCGCGCATGGATACGTCAATACCGATTCACACAGGCAATTTGTTTGTGAGTGTGAGACATCTCGACCCACTGACCTGAAGGAGTGGATGGGCAGCCCTCAAGCGGATCTCAGCCTCAAGCATGCCAGGGATAGTGAGAGTGTAGAAGTCCACGTCATAGGGGCCGGTCTTCTCATATCCAGCAAATGTGATCACAGCACCACCATCGCCCTGAAGCTTATCACCCAGCTGCACTCATTGACATGGACACACAGAACAGACATGAGCAAAGTGAATGCTTCTTAGAGGTGTCTCCCTGCCTGGCAGAGTGCGATAAGGAAGTAAGATTATGTAAGTAGATACTGTGCTACGCCAGCAACCGGGCACACCTGAAGCGGGGCGACATTGACTCCATCAAGCTCCAGCGCCGCAAGGTAGCCATCGCCGCGCTCTTGCTGCTTGCCAGTGCGGGCTATGAAGAGGGCTGTGTGCTCAATGCCATCAGTCCTCCACCTCAATCCAAGCTGACGAATCCAAGTGCGGATGGCCTTGCCGTTCTTGACAATGGTCGCGCCAGTGGTCCTGCTGTCAAGGTACCCACTGAGCTTCATGTTCACGTGCAAATCTCTGTCGGACAGGAGGCAGAAGGTCTGGTCCGGGATGCCATTGAAGTCGAAGCGCGTGCCGCGGGCGCCCGTGAAGTGGGGGTCGTCCTTGACTCCGGGGTTGCAGAGGCCTCCCACGAAGATGGGGTACTCGCAGTTGTCGAACCAGACGTTGGGGTCCTGAGCTCCGGCGGACCCAAAGGGCTTGAGGTCCGTGCCTTGAGTGCACACCGTGGGCTTCAGCAAAGTGCAGGCGTTTTTCTGCAACTCCCACATCCACAGCGAGCAGCCAACCGTGGTACTGCAAGGCAAAGGGAGCCGTCAATTAGTAAGGTGGCCTGCCTTGCTTCTCGCACTGTGAGTCCTGATTAAGCCAGGCAAGAGATGCATTAACCACGGGCAGCGGGTATTGCGAGGTGCTTACCGGCACAGGCTGCAGCACTGTGCAAGGTTTGTGACGCCGAAGGTGGTGGAGAGGCGGTGAGCCTGCGCCTGAGGCAGCTGGAACTTGGCCTTGTAGACGAGGCTCCCGCACGTCTTGTTGGTGCAGGCCTGCAACGAGAGGACAAGACGCCTGAGCACAATGCGCGAGTAGCTGGCTGTCGTCGTTCACGGCTCCATAAGGGTGGCCAACACCAGGCAAGCTTGATGGGAGCGCGATGCAGGCCATGCGGTGGGCACCCGAGGCAGCTCCAGGTCTGGAGGTCTGCTGTTTGAAATCCCTTGCCCACGGTGGCGTGAGAGCAGAGCTTTTGCCTTGGTGCTTCTCACGGGATGCACCTCGGAGGGCTTGGAGAAGGTCGGGCAGGTGGTGTTGTGCTTGTCGGAGAGCTTCGCGTTGGCCACCACCCACGTCTTGGGGTCCGCGGACACCGGGCCCGAGTAGTACTGCGCCGCCGCCGCGTGCGCAAGGCAGAGCGCGGCGATGGCCAGCGCCACGGCGCTCGGCGAGCCCGCCGCCATCGTCGCCATGGCCGGGAGGAGGAGTCGCCCGCCCCGCCTCCCGCTCGCTGCTGGAGGGGCCGCGCGGTAGAGGCGGCGAAGGCGGCGACGAGAGAGGGCAGCGAAAGTTGCCCGCGGCGGCGGCGGCGGCGGCGGCGGCGGCGGCGGCGGCGGCAGCGGCGCGGAGCTGGCAATAGCAATGGCGGGGGGGAGGGCGCCGCCGCTTATGTATGGGCCGTGCCGCGTAGCGGGCGGGCGGGAACAGAGGAGGGGGGAGGAGGGAGGAAGGGGCGCGGCTCTGGGCGCGGCACCTGACCAGGAGAGGGGGCGCGCGGTGTGGGAATGACAGGGAAATGGCCGATTCAAGCCAATAATACGCAGTTTGGGCAGAAGCTAGTGCGAAATGGGGCCACATAAAATGAAGCCCCAAGTTCGGAGGTGGCTGAAGTAGCAGTGTGTGACGTTAGTCCACCCACGGGTGAGCCGGTGGGCGCCTACCCGCGCCGACCACCCAACCCGGCGTGCCGCCTTGCCGCCATAGACGGCGGCGGAGGGGCCCGACCCCAACTCGCCCCAGTGGGCGGGCCGCGGGCCCCCAGGCCCGCCGAGGCCGAGGCAGCTGCTCCCCACACCTGCAGCCTCTGGCATTCACGAGTGGCTCTCTCTCCCAATGGGGGCAATGCAGCCTCTGGCTTGTGTCAGGGAGATTGTTTTCCAGCTGCTAGGCTTCCGGAATTGGGGCTCCTCACTCGTGGTTGCCAATGTGATCCATCCTCCCAAGCTCTGAGCCAGCGGCTTTTGGCCCCTTCCGACCTTGTGAATCCTTTTCGGGCTGGCTGTTCACAGCCCTTGCCCCCATTTGGAAGAGCGGGGGACTCTCAGTTACCTCTAGTCAGAAGGTGCAAGTCGGAGAAGCTAGCAGGCGGATAGACGTCGCCCTGACGGAGGAGCCACTTCCCCCACCCGCCGCCGTCCCCGCGCCCGCTGGTCCAATCAGCCACCGCCTTCTACTGTGAGAGCTTCCTGCTGGCCTGCCGACCGCTCGCCGCCTGTTTCTGACCGGCAGCACTCGCCCCACTCTCGGGCATTTTCATTCGATCGGCTCCTCACAGCCCCTGCTGCCTCGCTGTTGCGCATCGTCCGCGCTGTCGGCCCGACCGACCCTCGGCTGGGGTCCTTAAATTGCGGGCCAGAAGGACGCCAATGCACCATCGAGGCCCCCTCCAGAGGTGCTGCTAGCCCAGCTCTGTGCGCTTTTCCAGGCTGGTCTTCCCCCCCCCACTGTCCCCTTCGGTGGAGCGCTTTCGCTTCCTGGAGCCATGCTCTCCCGAGTCTCAGACCACCTCGTGCCCAAGAACCCCCGCTGAGCTCTTCGCATGTGGGCTGAGAGTCCTGTGTCTTCGTTTTGCTCCTCTTCTCGAGGCAAGTGGCAGGCGCCAGTCTGCCCTGCGGGAGTCCAATCTGCGTGGTGGTCATTGGCTTCACAATTTGGCGTGCTGAACCAAGCCTGAGCCCGACCAGCCTCACCACGTCATATTCAGGGACTCAAGGAGCAGTCTGTCATCGCTGGGCTGCACCATTCTTTGGAGGATACACCCCAAGCATGCCCTGGCAAGGTATCCAGCTGACAGCTGAAGGCAGAGACGTTGAGTCTGCGTTAGAAGCAGGAACAGCGTCCTGTCTGTTCGATCATGCACGTGCATCAAGTGCGCATCAGGCAAGTGGAAGTCCTTATAGGCGTAAAAACACATGTTCTTTGGGATATGCATGCAAATGGTGCACGTCTGCACAATGCAAGTTGATCAACAGGGGTCCCATGCAACACAGTCGATCAGCCAGCCAACCAATGCATGTAGCATCTTGTCTTTCACAGGGTCTGGGCAGCGCACAAGAGCCAACATGTCACATTGCGTGCATACCCGGTGGGTCACCAGTGGTGCTGTATGTCAGTAAGCATGTCGGACCAATGAGGAGCTGTGTGCTGAAGAAGAGGGCCTCGTCTTGCCAGAGGTGTTCATCAATCTAGCAACAAAAGTGGCTGAACTTCTAGCAAGCCACTGCCACTTGAAGTAGGACCTCCTAGTAACCGACCAGGAACCTCTTAAGGTGGCCACCCATCATATGATTGGCTTGGTGCAGCGCTAACAGCTGATTGCTCCATGAAACTGGCCAACTACGTAGGTCTGGATACTTTAGAAGGTCTGACTGGCAGGCCTAACAGATTTCCTGTCGAAGTTCAGATATCACACTGCTACTGACTTATGTCAGACATCCACACCATGCCCCTCCCTTTCACGCACTCGCTAAATCAATATCTGTGGAGCACAAGATACTTGTTCCTAATATGGCCTGGTCCATGATGTTGCTGTGAAGCGTGTCTGGCTTTCATAACCATGTGATGAATTAGAGAGACTATGCTGCCAAAATTGCGCACTTTGCAAGCGCCTATGAGAAGGCCATGCAGGATCCCTACAACTCACTGAAGACATCTATTCAGCATTCGTGTAACTATAAATGTGGAGGTCATAAACAGGTGTTGACCTCAGAGGCACCTGCAGCTAAGAGACCTGAGGATTGACAGCCCAGTCTAGAGCAGCATTATGACGCACTGCAGATCTTCATATCAGAGGATAGCAACATCTCCAGTGACAATACCTGACAACCTGCTAATCTTGGCAAATCATCAGACGCCAAAGATGAAGTCCACCATCTTGGTAAAGCCCGACTTAACGGGCTCAGCAACTCCTACCCTCCCTGTACCTGGTCCAAAACCCTGTCTAAGATGAGGCCGTGTTGCAACAGGGCCTGAACTTCGCCTGCTTACAGAGGAGATTCCTGTGGCAAAGGCAGGGCTTGCACCAAATGCTATGGTCGCCAGTCTGTCCCCGTCAAGCAAGCCCGAGAGCTGCTGAGGCTCCAGCTTCTTGACGCCGACGAGCAGGTGTGGAGTCAGCTGCATGCCGTTTTTGGCCAGGGCTCTTTGGGCGTCATATGCTGTCTGCCAGTCAGCACAACCCACTGAGTCAGGCCTTTCCTGACCACCCCGCACATTGTATTGTTGAGGGCACCAGAGATTGCGTTCAAGACAGGCACACAGGGACTTGACAGACTTCATCCTTACGACAAGAATTGGACCCTTATCGACATAGCAGAAACATGCGCTTACTAGAGAGATTGGTTTGGCATGATCTGCCATCGGAAAAATGACAAAGCCTGGAACACAGAGCGGGATATACTTGATAGGGGGATGTTAAGCTTGGTACTGGTTCTGTGGGAGAATCACCTCATATTGGAGGTGCATCCAGTTGCCCTCTCCTGGGCTATACACCTTCTTTGCAACGTGGCCGCACTTTTCGAACTCTCTCAAAATGACGTTGGTGTCATTGACCCCGAAGCTGGTGCGGCAAAGCGGCAGTGCGTGAGACAAGATTGGCCGCTGGCCAAATGTGCTCCGGAGCTTGTTCTCGACCAGCATGGCAGCCACCTTGTGTTACATTCCCATCTTGTGTACACCGAACAGCGACGGACGTGCCTTACGGGTGCCAGACAGGAAGGCCATTTGTGCGTGCTTCGATATAGATATCTGTTCGACGCAGGTGGACATCGCACAGGAGCTGCCCAAAGTACATGTCGTCAGAAGGCTAGGCTGCTCACGGACCCGAAGACGGTCACCCAGAGGTTGCCGGGGTCGTCCTCCTTGGCGGGCCGTGTTGTGGGCGCCCACGAAAGCAGCGCGGCAGGCCGCACCACGTCCTCTTGCGCCGGGAGCGTCAAGAGGCCGCTGCGCCCCAGCTGCGGCGGCGGCGGCGCCGCGGCGTCCACGACGCCGCCCACCGGGCTGTCGCGGTCGGCCAGCGGGCTCCACCACAACCTGCCGGCAATGGCTGCCGGGGACTGCCATGCGGCGGCGCCGCCGGGCTGCGCATCCCAGGCGGTGGCTCCGGGGCTGGCGGCATTGGCGGCCGGCGCCAGCGGCGTCAGGCCGTCAGGCGTGCGCTCCAGGTGGTCCTCCAGCGTCAGGCACGGCGGCGGCGGCGGCGACGTCGCGCGGCCCTGCGCCGCAGCGTCCCGCCACAGCTGGCTGGCCAAAAAAAAAAAAAAAAAAAAAAAAAAAAAAAAAAAAAAAAAAAAAAAAAAAAAAAAAAAAAAAAAAAAAAAAAAAAAAAAAAAAAAAAAAAAAAAAAAAAAAAAAAAAAAAAAAAAAAAAAA